>JAQIXP010001040.1:0-20496 GCA_034700285.1 Proteroiulus fuscus
TCCATGAATAGGAAGATGGCGCTATTCAATGGTTGCCTACGTTTTCAGTCCTGCCGCTATGGGATGGTACCCCCTTGGACTAAACTATCTTAGTTCACGCTCGAACACTTCTTGCTTCAATATTCATAGATCACACTTCACTCTATTCAATCGCAATGTAGTTTACACTTCGCAGTTCGTGTATCACACTTTACAGTTCACCCTTTGTAAAGTTCATATTTCGCAAATTAGTTTCGTACTTCACATGTCGTAGTTCACTTATCCCACTTCACGTTTCATAATGTATGAAAAGTGTAAAGTGTGAATTATAAAGAGTGACCTACTTCACACTTCATAATTTATGAAAGTGTAAAGTGTGAATTATGAAGAGTGACCAGTGAACTGTTAAGTTCGTCGTGGGACCACCTGTTCATAGTGTAGTGATTTAAGTTTAAGGAAAAGCGTGCACGAAACTGAAATTTGAGCTCGAGTCGTAACATTTCGTAGTGTGTCTTTTGAAAAAAAAGAAAAATCATTACAAAAGTTCTGTAACTTTGTTGCCAGACTTTAAGACCTCACTGTATACGATGCCATTATTACATTTTTTTTTATTCAAACGAAGGGGAATTTCAGTTGTGTTTTCATATCTTAACTCAGTGTCAAGGTGGGTTTAATGTAGTGTGTAGTTGATTTAACCAAAATGCAGAGATAAGTCTGGTGCTTTTTATCTCATGAAGACGTTATGTGAATCCCCCCCTTCAAATGATGACATTTGCCATATATTTTGTGGGCAGAATTAACTGCATACCTCACTAACTCTCACTTTATGCCCTCTCACTTTGCCAATTACCCAGAAATTTAAGCTTAAATCTAGAGTTGAGCGGATGTTGACAGCGAATCTGACTGAGATTCGCTGCCATTTCCTCCCCCCTTATCTGAAATTACCGGATTGTAATATATTTTTGGAAAAGTTCTCTCATTGGGACAGTATGGAGTAGTGATAACTTTTTTACTTTAAATGACTAAATTAAAACTTTATTTTAATGCCTAAAATTGTTATAAGACAAAAGTTTTGCAGCAACTGGATTCATGACTTCTTTTAAAAATGAGCTTTCCTGATTTTATTTGACAATAATAAAGTTTTCCTTGGCCATTCTAGACTAAGATAGGAATTGTCCTTAATATCTTAATGCATTATACATAAAACAGGCATTTATGTTGGCTATAATAAGTGAATATAAGTATTACAATCATTAAAACTGACTGGTCATAATAACTATAATATAATTAAGATAGTGAATTATTCTAAAGTAAGTTTAACTCTACATATAAATGATATTATATTAATTCACTGACTTTTTTGGCAATTGCAATAGTTTCAAAGATTTTTCCTTACATTGTCTTACTTTGTAGGTCTGTATTTAGCAATCAAACCTGGGTTTATCCACTTTGAAACGCCTTGAAATTAGGCAAACACTGGTAGCAAGTATGCAATGTGTGTGTGCTAACTTTCAAGGGATACATTTTTATGTTTCTTAACATTCCTTGACTTTCTGGGTCAGTATAGATTCTGATCAAAGGCAATTCATGAACGTGCTCGTTCATTTAACTGACCATGAGGTGAGACTTGCCCTTGCGTGAGGCGAGTAACCCCTCAAATTATGCAAACACTGACTGCACTTGTGTTATGTGTGTTTGCATGCTTTCAAGGGATGACAAATACATTTTTAATGATTACCCCAATAAAAACTTGACTTATTCGTCACTTAATCTAATATATTGCATGGCTTTCCGAGTCAGTATGAGCCCTGATCAACGACTATTTATAAAAGTGTTAAGGGATGTGAAAAGAGGGTGCCCCCCCTTGAGTAGGGCAAACACTGATTGCACTGGTGCTACGTGTGTTTGCCTTCTTTCAGGGATTGATAAATTCATTTTTTTTTTGTCAATTGCTTTCTGCTGTGATTGTAGGTGGGAATGGGACCATTGGAGTTCAGCTACTAAATAGAATATAAGATTGGATTTCTTGAGAACACACCATACACTCAAATGCCTTAACATTTTCAATTTTTATTCGCAAGGTGTGTGAATAGTGACGCACTACATAGTAAAGAAAAAAAATTGTGTTAAAATTTTGTCAATTGTTAATGCAAAAAAGTGTTCAATCAGAAATTTCAAAAGCTGTTATAAATGGATGTTGCCTGGGAGAACTTTGTCTGACGTCAACAGCCTTTGGGAATTCATTTTAAAATATTCTTTATCATTCGAATACTAAGAATAGTCTTTTGAAAATTCGCTTACAAATGCATTGTTCATATTTTAATAACATAACTCTTGTATCGTAGCAACTTTCATTTTAATGTCCTTGGAACTTTGATTTTAAAGTACTTTTTATGTTAAAATTTATGGGGGAAAAAACAGAGAAAGAGTAGGCAGTTGAAACCCTTTTGCAGCTTAAACATTTATTTTTTATTTTATGAATATATTAATTAGTCTTTTGAAGTTGTTTATATTCCTGCCACATTGAGAACTGGAAAAGTGAACAGTGGCTACTTTGAGGGGGAAAGGGGAGGGGGGGGGCAGGACCACAATCATTTGCAAGGGATAAGAATCCCTCTTCGCTATAAATTAAATTATGTGTATTTTGTTAATAAATTTGTTTTTAAGGAATTTTTTAAAGAGATGTTTATTAACCCAAACATTTCATTTTTCGTTTGGAAGTTAGCAAAATAATAGCCCTCCTTAGCTGATGATAATAAATATATGTTTTTAATTTAGATAGATTTGTTTAGTATAAAATCAATTTTATTTTATTTTTATTAATTACTTGGTAAAACTAGTATTTCTTGTGGGCAGTTGGGGATACAGGATTTTGCTAAGGGGGTGGGGGTGGGGGACACAATCACATGTTACAGCTTCGGGAAGGGCAATTTTCTCTGGATACTGGGCGGCCCCTGTATCCGCCCTTGCTTGTGGGTGGGTGCAAATTGGGTGGGGGGCTTTCGTGAAATTAGCACTTTATGCAAATGTGAAGGAAAAATGGAGGCCAATTAGCATGGTTTTTGTTTTGCTATAGTCGTCCAGCCAATTGTGAATTCAGTATTAATTGGACCCCCGAGTGTCCATTAGGTTTTATACGGTATATTAATTCCGTCTTATTATTACGAGGGAAGGAGGGAAGGGGGGGGGAAGGGGAGAAGGGAGCTGCTGCGGAGATAGTGAACTTTTGTTTTTATTATTGTTACCATTATTTCCCCAAATGAGTCTACTTTAAATTCTTGTTTTCCATCCAAAAGTGCAATTTGTGTGAGACTGGAGTTGATGTCACTCTAGTTCACGTTGATAGATGGGCCATAAAGGGAATTTTATTCGAGCATCTCAATGATAGAGAGAGAGAGAGAGAGACACATAGTTGCATTTTGATTGTCTCAACAAGCACTGGCTCCATACGAGCCAAGGTCCGTAAATCTACAAACGCAGTTATTATGTACAGGGTGGCCACTGAATGCTTGATGCAATTCCTTCTACTTAAAAAAGACTAAAGGTGTGTTTAGAAACCTTCATGTTTCGTAGTTCACGTTTCACGCCAAGGGCGGATGCAGGGGGATGGGCAATGGGGGCAGTTGCCCCCATCCCTCTTAGCCAGCAAAAATTGCTGTCCAGTATAGCCAGAGAAAATTCTTTCTACTTCCGTAATATGCGATTACCCCTCCCCCCTTTTCCTACCCATCCCTTAGCAAAATTCTGTATCCGCCCCCTGTTTCGTGCTGTAAGGCTGTAAACGTTTCACATATCATAGTTCACGCTTCACACTTTATAGTTCCAGGTGTATAGGTCACCCTTCACATAATAGTTCACACTTCACATTTAATAGTTCACTCTTCCCCTTTTATAGTTCACTTTTCACATTTCATAGTTCACGCTTCACACTTTATAGTTCCAGGTGTATAGGTCACCCTTCACACAATAGTTCACACTTCACATTTCACAGTTCACGCTTCACACTTTATAGTTCCAGGTGTATAGGTCACCCTTCACACAATAGTTCACGCTTCACACTTTATAGTTCCAGGTGTATAGGGTCACCCTTCACACAATAGTTCACACTTCACATTTTATAGTTCACTTTTCACATTTCATAGTTCATACGTCACATAACTTTTCTACTACATAATTCACACTGTGTAAAGCGTGAAGTGTGAGTGGTTATAAAGTGTGCATTTTTAATTTTGAAGCCTGGTGTGAAATGTTGAAGTCTGCGAGTTGTGAAGGGTAAATTGTGAAATATTATGTGAACTGTGGAGTGTGGTGTAATTTGTAGTTGAAAATACCTGAATTACTACATAGAGGTCTTCACGAACCTTAAAAAAATGGTTCAGGAAGACATCTATGATAGCTCTGTAACTGTGTTCGTCGACTTACGGACCACGCAATAGATTAATAAGAAAAACAGAGAGATAAATAGAGACATAATAAGAGGAGGCATTTTTTTTTCTCTCTCTAGGATTAATAATTCTTTTCATTAGTGCATCCATGTTTAATTTATTTGAAAAAAAATCTCCCCTCACCTGATATAGTCCCAACGAGGTTTCGTCACATGATAACGATTGTAATGAAGGAAAGTGCAATAATAATAATAATAATAATAATAATATTAATAATGATGATGATGATGATGATGATATTCAAAGGTGAAAATTGTCCACGACTCCACCCATATACCAAGTAAGAGCAATTAACGTTATTAAATGGATGACACTTTTGGGCAAAATGTCCGTATAGACTTTGTGAAGGATTGATCGTTGCGCTATGATGGTCCTTTGGGGAAATAATAAATGGGCAAATGTGGAATTAAAGCAAATATTTCTTAAGCGAAAGTGTCGAAAAATTAAATAACTGCCCCCCTTTCTACCCCTTTTCCCCCCTTCCCCCTTTAATCACGTTGTATTATAGTTCTGGCAATTCTTCATTTGGTCCAAAAATATCCACTTCATAAAAGTAACTCTCTTCGGGGCGGAGACGTCATAAACATACAATAGAAATAATAATAATATATTAGGGCATAGTTTGGGAACATCGCTATGATTTGTGGGATTGAACCCCGTGGGTACAACTGCTTACACACACCAGAAAAAAAAGCAGAGAGGAAAAAAAAGTATATAAATGGAGGACATTTTTATAATGTAGCATTTTTAACTGACTCAGTTTAAGACTAGAAATTATCCCATTTTTTAGCTTTTCATTTCAGTGTTCATCAGAGACTTTGAAACTTTGAAAATTATAAAATGCAATTGTCTCGCACAGTTTTAATGTCCCTTTGAAACGTAAAAATTTCCAACTCGTCATTAGGCTTAAGTACTTTTAAATCGTGCAAAAAAAATATAGCGTAAATCCCAATTGGGATCAAAATAAAGTTACTAAAGTAGACCCACTCTCTACTTACAACTGGATTATAGGTTTATTGAAGTTTTTTATTATTGCTACATCGATGACTTAATTCAGAAGTAGCGAATGGGCTAATTTGTCAAAAATGAGATAATTGTACCATTGTGATCCTGGAAGTGTCCCTAATGAACCTAAAGTTACAGAAATTAATTTAACCCTTAATTGTTAAAGTTACGGAAGTGAACAGTAGCGAATGTCCAACGAGGTATCATTCCTAACAGTTACGAGTAGTGAATGGTACCATTCGTTAGTTTATCTTTTAAAAATGTCTCTAGACCTTGATTTTTATTAAAATACAAGTAGCGAACTGACAATTTAAGCTCCTTTTTTCATTCATTTTATTCAATGGATATGCACATGTGCTACTTCACACTTAATTTATTTTGCTTTCCTACAAAATGAATCAAAGTCAAAATGGCGAATATGCATTTTTAAGCCTTTTATTTTTGAAATGACTTAATTAATTTACTAATTTAATTATTTAACAAAAATTAGCCCATTGCCCATAAAATATATATATATATATTGTTCTATCTGTTCCCCAAATTTCAGCCTTTGAAAGTGTGCTAAAACTCATAGGATATTAAAGGAAATCCCATATTATAACTTGAATAATTATAATAAATCTTGTTTATGACTTGTTATGACTTTGTCTGCCAAGCAACTTATAACTTCAATGGTTATAGATATAAACTGAAAGGGTTTTTTTACCTCGCTTTTGTATATAATCCTTGGCTTTTTACGCCATTTTTGGTAATTTTTGTTTCTGGTTGACTTCCATGATGGCTACAATGTCTCCTTTTTGGGCATGGGTGTAGAGGGAAGAGGGTGGAGGGGATGTTTAAGGAAGGAAAGGGGGGGGGGGTAAAGTTTCATCGCCTTTCATATTTCTTCTCAATACTTCTATCTTGTCAGAAATTGTCTAATCTACATTCACATTTAGACGATAAATCGTTTGAAACATTTATCCAGGCTACCAAACACACATATACAAAATGGATACTATATCCAAGCAATGAAGCTTATTATATATAGCGATACATAGTTGCTGTGTCACACTACACTTAAGTCTGTAAGTCACGGAACATTGCCAAAAATCGACTTTTAACAATCCCAAGAAATCCCAAAACTTAAATTTTGAAAAAAACGTCTGTACCAAACATTTGCCTATTAATATTTAAGCATATGGTAGTCAGGTTTTTAATTTGACAACAAATTGATGTGCAGTTTTTAAAACTTTTCAGGGCATTTTCCCAAAAAATTATGATTTATTGGCATTATATAATAAACACCTGTTTGAAAAATGCTAATAATTCTATTCATGACTTTCATTATAAGAAGTTCATTTTGAGATTCACATTGAAAGCCAGGGAAAGTCAAGAAAATTTAATAAACTAATTTATTTATTATATGCTAAATTTAATACAACTGAGTAATACAACTTTCTAGTTTTGCAATTGTTTTTATTCTTTTTATTCTATCTTGGTTAGCGAAAGTCAGGAAAACACTCTTTTGGGATTAATCCTGCATCAATTAACTATATTTTATCCCAGAAAGATTTCTGTAATTATTATTTAAGTATTTTTCTTTATATGCGACATAGGCTAAAGTTAATTATTATTAAGACAAAGGAGAAAATCTTTTGTTTTATTTCATTTAATTTGTTTGTCCATGTGAAGTGATGTTTGATGTTGTCTTTTAACTGCTCAGTCCAACTTGTAATCCCAATTTATGTGATTGTAGTTATATTGTACTGGATCCTAGGTTTGTGGTCAACATTTATCTCGGGTTGGTTGACTGTTTATCAAAATTTTGTAGCAGGAAATTGGGTGGCTGCAAACTACCAGAAGAAACCATTATGTGCTCATAGTGCATATATACACAGGCACTTCAACATTAGTGACCACTCTATACTGCCCAGTGCAAAAAAAAACACACTAACAATGCCTGTAGTGGTCAGTGTTATACAAAAAGCCCTAAAGTGATGCCTGTGAAGTGAATGTATGGGTGAGCAAAATGACCATTATATAGGGCTAGACTCATCCACTCTAACACTAACAAATGAAATATATTTTTTTTCCTTTCTCTGATTGTTGTTATATACTTTTGCTTATCTGTGGACAAAGGCTTCTGGGCATTTTTTTCCCCCTCGAATACAAGCGAGAGAGTTTTTCGATAATCCACATGAACTATTACTTTGACCTGATAATGTTTATTTCTTGCATTTATGATCCTCAATAGACTCAATTTTCTGTTTTGCTTTGTAACTAAAAACTTGATTCTGTTGGAACTGCATTTGGGGTATTAACAGGAAATTGAAACTGGGAGTGAGCCAGAACGGTTCCAAGAAACAAACTAGAAACAAAACAAAAAAAATACCAAAAAAATTGATTGCGAAAAAAAGTGAAATGGAATGATAAATTTAGTGTGTTTTTCTCTATTGCTACAGAATTTGGATTTGGGCTTGGGATGATTCAGTATTGCGCTAGAATGATTAAAATACATAGAATATATTTCGAAATGCATTTCATAAATACTTTTTTTATACCCTCTTATATGAAACAAAGTTAATCTGATAGTGCATTAAAAAATTATAAATGACAATCCCCATTTATGAGACACTATTAATATTGCTTATGCCATAATGGGAACTTTATTAGTATAGGCCATATTAGTATATTATGAGACCCATTGCAGCGGTACCCATTACAATTCCCATTTATGGGATCCCATTACACAACTCCTATATAACTTAAAGGGAAAGTCCCACTTTGCAACAAATGATATTTAAATTGTACACACTTACTTTAGATATGAATGGCTGTGCCAATAACACTATTGCAGCAAAGTTTCCATATTGAAGAAATCACGAAGTTTTGACAAATACACGTTATTCGTCATTTTACCATAGATTTCAGCAGTGAGAGCCGATGCCTTTTATCCAGTAGAGGGCGCTACATACTGTCGGTAAAATGGCGCCTAGTTGAGCTTTTCATTTTCAACCAAATCCATGCATTTATTCGGGACATTTTATCTAATGATTGGTGGGCTCAAATCAAATTTCAATTTCCATGCCTTTCCTAATTTTTCATTCTCTTCCTTCTACAAGACTTCAATCCACTTCTTTGAAAGTGGGACTTTCCCTTAACTTATCTCAGTGGTAAAGTCATATGCAACGTGGTGGGGAAAGGAAGGGGTCAATGACTTTTTCACTCAATAGGATGATCATGATGATGATAAACTCGCTGAACATTGTGTTATATTAAATAATTGAGACATAAAAAATATATTTTGTTTTTTGAAGAGATTAATAATTTATCTGACTATAGATATTGCAAATAATTAATAACTATGTGACTTGCTTATTAGTAAATTAGCTATGTTTTGTGATGAATACTAGCTGCCTTGTGGTGGTGGTTGACCCCTTTATTATTATTATTGAAAAGTGAGGGGGATGAGGGAGGAATGCCAATACTTATAGATGTAAACATGACTTTCTGTGAACTAACTTATAATTTTATTAAAATGATTGTTGCAAATATAGCGCTTTATAATCTATTTTCAAATAGTTAATTTTCAAATTAGCTTTTTTTTTTTTTTAGAAAGAAATGCTCATTATCTAATGTGTTTAGGAGCTATTAGATGTGCATTAATGACCTATTATTGGCAATATTATCTATATTTAGCTGAAAACGTTTTCAGCAAATAGACAAAACCCAATTTGTTTATTCGTTATATTTGTTTTGTTGATTAATTATTGGTTGGTTGAATTAGCCAGCAAAATAAATAGAGATAAGCAAATACACCAGTCCTAAATATATGGAGAGAAATTCAAATTGGCTATTTAATATTGATTTATTGTTTTTCGATTCAACTAAACACTGAAACTTAGATATTTTTAGTTTAATTTTACTTTTATTATGCTTTTCAGTATTATAAGAGTATAAATAATTGACTAAAAATATTTAAAACCAATACATTAAATTGTGTCCAAATAATAAATAACATTATTAGCAGCTTTTTTTCTGAAAGTTATAGATAACTCGATTAATCAACTTAACTAGGTTATTTGGTTAATTACTTAGACTCATCAACTTTCTTGATTGATTAATGTAACTACTCAATTAACGAACCTACTCCTTCTATAACGTTATCTTACTTGATTAACTTGAGTAACAAAGTTACTAGCTAGCTAAGTTACCAAGCTACCAAAGTTACCAAGCTAGCTAATTCGATTAATCAACTTGATTAACAACCATACTCATTTAATCGAGTTTGTTAACTGATTTAAATGAGTAAGTTGGTTCATCAAATATGTTGACTAATTCTGAGTTAGTTAAATGGGGTAATCGAGTTAGTAAAATTGATTAAGTTACTGCATGAAAATAATTTCGAAAATTTGTTTAAGCTTAAGTATAAATTGCGTGATCAAAGGTAAAGATCAAAGATTTTTTTAGTAATGAATTAAATCCTACTTTCAAGAATTAATCTTATAAAAGCACGTTACTTCGTTCACTGTTTTGATATTTTCATGCATTATTACTTTCTAGGAATAATTCATGCAAATTGTACTCGAAGATTAGGACCCAATTAAACGTCCATATTTGAATATCTTCTGGGAATTTAGTTTACTGAAATATTATAAATAATTAAATATTCATTATATTTGCATATAACAGAGTGACTTCAAAATGACAGAGCTTTGACATTAAAAATTGAAACATTTTCTGAAGAATTTCTTTTTGGTTACCACGCACACTTTGTGATTCCTGGAAAACCAATGTTTTTCCACATGACATAAATGAAGCATGCTAATTAAAATCATACAAAAATGCAATTTAAATTTCTATAAGCTGCTTTGACCAGATTAGCATGTTAAAGGGAAAGTCCCACCTTGTAGCAAGTGATATTTAAGTCGTTCACACTTGCTAGATATGAATGGCTGTGACAATAATTAGAATTTCCCTTTAAGCACTAGTTTATTTTATGTTTTCATAAAATTATTTCAATAAGAATCGATTGTACAGTACATTAGTGGTCATTATAGGATGCATCCACACTATCCTGTCCAATTTGTTATACACTATAACGATAATAACGTCATATATAACGTGTTACTGAATGGTACAATATGGATGATGTACCAAAAAAAAATGTTAAATGACATCATATTATCTAACTTTTTTCTTCTGTTTTTGTGACACGTTATATAACTTTGTTATGTAACACGTTTTGTGATATAGTGTGGACGCACCTTTAGATATCAAATAAAAACGTTTTCATGTAATTTGGTGAAAAGTCCATAAACCAGACATTTTATTTTTGTGATATAAATAGTGTATTATTTTTCTTAAATAGCATTTTGGAAATTACTTGACAGGCTTTTTATTTTTAACTTTTGTAATTCCAAAGTTGAATCTTTTGAAATTATTCGTACAAGATCTTTTTCGCAAATTTTCACTTGGAAGCAATTAGCTGGGGGGGGGGGGGGGGGAGTCCATCAAAAAATGATTCGGTGTGAATAACGCTCAACAACATTCAACATTCATGATTTTGTTGAACTTTGTTGAACATTGTTTTATGTTAACGTTTAAATACGTTCAACGTTCACCAATGTTCAACGTTCAACACGAGGATTTTATCAATTTTTTCTTATTAAATTCCAAATGCGAAAAGTAAAGAAATTGCTCAATTTTTGTTTTTGAATGTATAATAATGTTTGATGATGCAGCCTGCAGGCAACCTGTTTACATTATTTTGAGTTCAACATTTTCAGATATTAAAATTAATTCTGCTCTGTTGCTCTTTTTATTTGCCATAACTTCATAATTACTTTGAGTTTTATATGAAACATTGCTAAATACAAATATTTGAATTGTTTATTAGGGAGTTGCGAGCACTTTAGCTCATTTTCTCTGATAGGATTTTAATGAGCAAATTATTTATTGATAAACTTCAAATTGATTTTTGGATTAAATTCATTAATTTCTATTAAGCTGCGCATTTGGGACTTTTAAATGTCCAATTAAAATTAGTCAAAGTCCACGTTTCCAAAGTGCAAATCAAGAGGATTTGCATAAATTGCAATCTCGACACTTCATTACATTACAACCTCTTTTTTAATTCAAAGATTTTGTAGAAAATTTAGTTTTAAAATTTTGTTCTAATTTTTAACTAAAAATTTGTAAACCTGGGCTGAAAATAATAACAGAATTCTGCAGATGGACTTCTTCTGGATTAAAGTGACGTATTTTCTCAAAAATTTGGCATTATTTCTGCAGAATAACCAGAATTTCTGCATAATTACCTGTAAATCTATTCTTGATTTCGATACCTATACCCGTATATATTGGACAAGTGTATTACAGTGTATAGTCTTGTTGAAATGCAAATTTTCATGGTTATATTTTTTTATGATTTTAAAGATGGACAACTCGGACCGTTCAAAGGTGACCCTTATAGAAGTGGATTTAGCAAGTACCGGAATTTACCGTTGTGAAATTTCGGCTGAGGCCCCTTCATTTACCACTGTTTCTCGCGAAAGTGAAATGCTCGTCATTGGTAAGTTTTACAAAATTTATTTACCTAAATATTTAAAAGCATTTAATTAGACTTAGCGCATTTTGGAGAATTCTTGTAATAAAACATATACAAAATATCAAATGTTACACGTGAAAATATAGGGTAAAGGGTTCATTCAAATAATGTAAGTACAAGTTCTTGACCCACCTCTTGCTCCCCTTTGTAGCACTTCAAGAATAATTTTTATGACCCCTGCCCCCCAATCCTGCCTTTAAATATCATGTAACAATGGTCATGCCTTCCCCCTTCCCTTCAATAAACCAAAATATTTAAGTTTAAGAAAAGGATTGCATAACTATATTTTTGGTCAGTGAGAGTCAGTGAAAACTGCTTTTTTGATTGAAGGAAAGTCAGGGAAACCTGCTTTTTAGAATTCAGTATAACCCTGATCTGTCAATTTTGGTAAAAACCAGTTCGGTTGTCTAAGCTAGGAAAACCTTGGACATTTAAAATTTCTAGTCCATAGTTCTATATCTGTGTTTGAGGCTATTTCTTAAATTGTCATGTTATTAAAACTTCAATTTTATAGTATTTTCAAGAGCACTAACATCGTGAGTATAACCATATATTTTCTCCTTAAACTTATCAGTTTAAATATTTTTTTGGACTCGATATTGCTGTAGGCTATACCCTATATTGAATATATTGGTATATATGTATTTAATTTCGGTTTGAGCTATAAATATCGGCAAGAATGCATTTTGAAAATAATGTTACTGGAATGGCAATAAAAGGCAATCGATGATTGTTGAAATGTTGAAGAAACCAAAAAGAAAAAGTGCATACAAATACTTCAAATTTTAATATCAATACCAACTTCTTCTGCATTTATATTTAGATTCATATTTACATTCCTAAATCTCCTTTGTAAAATTCTGTAAGTCTGAAGCAATATTACAAATCAGGTTACTATAGAAACGAGGCATTCGTAATTGTATTTCTAGACTTAATAATTCACTGTTTAACAATGGAATTCCATTGTGTAAAAAAAAACATAAGTTGCGACATTAATGTATACGTGTGCACCCAAGGTATACTAAATCAGGATAGTGTATACTCTTTGCAGTTTAAGACAATTCTGTAGAAGACATGGGAAACATCAGGTGGAAATTTGTAGACGAAAAACAATATTTTAACTGTTGATTTTCACATCACTATTGAAGAGCTGAAATCAAAAACCACATGAGTAAACTTTTGCTGAAAATGAGATATTTACATAAAATGGTAGCTGAAGTGTTATTCAAACCATTAAATCAATATAAAGTTGAGGTAAGATAGGAAAAAGTTTCTCGTTTTGACCATTGAAGGTGAAAAATGCCAGGATCACTATGTACTAAATTTTGGGTATTGAGTACCAATTTTGGGTTTATGGACTCAAAACAAATAGATTACATTTGAGGAAACCAAAATGTGAATGTGCATACCAATGCACAAGTTTCTATCTTAAAAACTGAGCTCAAAATCTTAAAATAACTCATTTTATTGCAATTAATTTGAATTTTCTCTAAATGCATGCATTTTTCTCAAAACAGGAACTCTGGACTTAAAGTGAAATTCACATTTTATTATGGTTTTTCTAAATGTAATTGTGTTATCATTAAATCTAATAATAGTGTATAATCCACAAATATATTTCATTAAATTCACATAATTTGTTAGATATACGTAATACTCCAGAAATGCATATATATAGCTATTGCTATATGTTATACTTTTTAGAAAAAAAATATATATATATTATTTATACCATAAAAATATTTTTTTATAATTCCTGAAATGCCTAAAAAAATATATTTCTATGATTTTTAATTATTTATAAAGAAACCCTATAAATTATTTATATGTTTTGAACAAAATAAACATATTTCTTTATTTTTGGTAAAAAAAAATGCCTGCGATTCCTTTATAGGAAACAAAATAGTATTAAAAATTTTACATAGATTATGCTCTGAGATAAAGTACCATAACTTTTTCCTGAAGAGCAAGGGCATTGTATACAACTTGCTTTGCATATAGACAATCAGGGTCCCTCCCTATGGTATCACATGGGGACAATCAATGATTACTTCACGTAACTTTTAATTGTATTTTATTTATTTTTTTGGTTGGGTGGGGGGGGGGGGTTGCTGGGGGTTAATGAACCTCCAAATTGAACTGAATACTAAATTGGATTTTCTCACTTTCAAAATATTGGATCCCTAATGTGTTCAGTTTGAAAAATCAAAATTTAAAAAAATTCAATTTATATATTTTTTAAATGAAAATATTGCCGAAAACCACAAATCGTTTGCAGGACATCATTTTATTCACTCGCAAAGTTTACTCAAGCTACGAGCCTATATATTGGATGGATATGTGTTAAAATTTGTGGAAAATATTACATTTTCGCAAGTATGATTCATAATAAATCTACGTGGAAGTTTGGTGACTTAAAAATATGGGAAAAGAAAATAAAGCATTTTGGTGTTTGTGAACTGATGTGAGACATTTTGTAGTCTCCTGCTGGCACTTGTCAAATAAAAAATAACTCAATGTGGGTTTGTTATTGCTTTAAAAGTGTATAAAAATGTGGCTATTTTCGCTATACCCAAAATTGACATAGTCCAAATTTCATAACATTTACGAAATGTTGTAAGTGCCACAACATATCACGATCGATTCGTGTAATTTTAAACTATTATGTCGGTATCTTGTCAAAAACGACCATGTGCATTATAAAATATTTGACACATGGCCCATCTAGTTCTCAACAAGTTCCCAAGCCCTTTTTAACTGAAAACGCAAACCTTATGAAATCAATTTAAAACTAACTTAAAATCAAGATCTTGATTTTTCTGAAAAATAAACAAAATATTTGCTTAATTTCCCGCTTATTTGAAAAGTCTATTTTTTCATAAATATGACGAATTTCCCAAATGTTTGTTACTTCAAAATAATGCCATTGATTTAATTAATCAAGTGCACACTATAAAAAGTATTTCGCTTGAATACATCTTTAGTAATTAAATAAAATGTATTTTAAGCTATCTTAATGCAATATTTGTCCCATTTTTCTAGGCTATATAATTATAGAGTATAATGTAAAATGTTGGCCTCGTTTGCCTTATTAAAATTTGCATATTTTAATGTACCCGTAAATACATTCCCCCTAATGTGCTTAATTTTTGGAGAGGATTAATGTGTGTGTGTATGTGTTGGCTGGTTTTATTTTGGCAAATGCATTTTTCATAAATCAATATAATATTATTTAGTTGGAAGTCATTTCCTTTTTCCAACTTTTTGGCTGCATTTGGTGTTTTCTGACAAATGGGAATTTGGTTAATCTCAATTAACCTCCTTGTTTACTTTAAAGTATAGGCTAATAATTATCATATTTAAATAAATTTAAAGGTTTTAGACTCAACGTTAAATCGTCAGTTAATTTAAAATAAATAAGTAACCATTTTTTGGCGTTTTACTAAACCTTTAATTTCTTTAAAATATATATGTATGTATGTATGTATGTAATAAAATATGTATACATATCCTAAATGTATAATTGAAACATTTAGTCAAATATGCAATGATACTAATGAGGTTTAGGAAATTTAAGCAAATATTGACTAGCTAAGATCAAAAACAAAATGAGTCCTTTTTTTGCTAAAAATGAGATATTTACATAAAAATGTAGCTAAACTGTTGATCTATCCACTAATTCAATAAAAAATTGGGTAAGATTGGAAAAAAGTTGCTCATTTTGACCAATGAAGATGAAAAAGTGCCAGAGTTGATATGTTCAAAATTTTGATTGTTAGGTATACCCAAATTTGGGTATATGGCTAAGGTGGACTCAAAACAAGTAGATTTTTTTCAAGAAAACTAAAATGTGAACGTGCATCCCACTAGTTTCTATCTTAAAAATTTTATCCCACTAGTTTCTATCTTAAAAATTTTTAAAATAACTAATTTTTATGCAGTAAATCTAGATTTTATTTAAACATTTTTTTTTTCAAAACAAGAAATCTGGATTCATGTGGTTTTAAGTCCCAGCTCTTGAATTTCAAAAATGCTTTCCTGTAAGTGATCGGATATATAAATATTATGCTTTCTTTTTCATTATTTTGTGAAAGTTTTTACAAACGAGGCTATACTAATATGTTAGAGAATTTTTGTTTAAATTTGGCGTGAATTTTCATCCTTCAAATGGTTCAATGATGTTTCATATTTGACATCGTAAAACCTTTTGTTGTATTAATTTAATTCTTGGTTAATTTACACTTGATCATGATGCTATTTAACTGCTTGTCACCATCATATCAAAGCTTGAGTAATTTGCATTTTGCCAAATCATCGTTAATAATACTCTAATGAAGATAGAAGAAAAAAACATCATTTATTATTAAGATGTAGCCTGATATTATAGTTTATGCAAATTTTACATTTTGTTATATTAGCATATCAGCTATTGTTGGAGGTGATCTTTAATGTAGATTATAGTATGCCTGAAATATATATAGTGTTACATTTTTATTTTCAAAAGGGGAAGAAAAAACAAGTTGCCATAGCCTAATTTTATTAGCATAGAAGTGAAAAGGTCGAAATATGCAATTTCATGGTTATATGCCTCAACCAAAAACGGTAGTAGGCCTATAGTAATGTTTATTTGGGGTCACCCATAAATTACAGTTACACTTAGGCAGGGGGAAGGGGCATCTACAAAGTTTTTGGGACAGGGAAAGGAAGTGGGGGCGAGTCAGTTGTCAAATGTAAAATGTAAAGGCAATAAGCCAATAGGCCAACTATAAGAATAATGAAAAGCCATTTCCCTTAACCTGAAAGTTTGTGATTAGACCAAATTCAGATATTGTTGAAAACTCAGTTTGAAAGTCTTTGAAAACAATTTGAAAGCTTTTGAAAACTATTTGAAAGCTTTTGAAAACTCTGTTTGAAAGTTTTGTAAAACTCTATTTGAAAGTTTTTGAAAACTGTTTAAAAATCTCTGAAAACTCTAGTTGAAAGTTTTTGAAAACTCTGTTTGAAAGTTTTTGAAAACTCTGTTTGAAAGTTTTTGAAAACTCTGAAAGTTTTTGAAAACTATTTGAAAGTTTTTGAAAACTATTTGAAAGTTTTTGAAAACTATTTGAAAGTTTTTGAAAACTATTTGAAAGTTTTTTAAAACTCTGTTTAGAAAGTTTTTTAAAACTCTGTTTAGAAAGTTTTTTAAAACTCTGTTTAGAAAGTTTTGTAAAATTCTATTTGAAAGTTTTTGAAACTGTTTAAAAATCTTTGAAAACTCCAGCTGAAAGTTTTTGAAAACTCTTTTTGAAAGTTCTTTAAAACTCTGTTTCAAAGATCTTTAAAACTCTGTTTGAAAGTTTTGTAAAAGTCTGTTTGAAAGTCTTTGAAAACTCAAGTGTATTATTTGAACATTTTGATAAAGTTCCCATTTCTTTACAAACTCAAATCTATAAAAATTATTAATTTTAATTACAGAATTTTAAAAACAAGACTCATTATAGAAGGCACATGTTCAATACACCTAAAACATGTACACATTTTCTGGTACCATTTAGGAATGAAATTTGGTAGACTTTTGCCCTTAAAATTTGCTGTAATACATAATTATCCTCTTTTTTTGCTAATTTTAAAAATTATCTTCTGTTGTAGATACTAAGTTTAAGGAACTTTTTAAAATTGATGGAATGCCTAATAATAATTTAATAGCTTTATAGAACCTTATGCCAAATTTCTATTACAATATACTTAAATTAAAAAATATTGAGATATAATGAATTAAAAAAACATATTTGATAAATTAATGTCTTCGTTTATAGCTTGTGCAATTACTATTCCATTACAGGTTTTTTCATATATATTTCATATGCCCATTAGTATTTGATGATCATTGTGATCAAGAAAGACAAATAGCAAATTGAGCAATAAATTGGCATGGGATGGACACTAAATATTTATTTTCAATAATGAATGAGTGAGCCTGATGTATAAGGAAAAGACTTATTTGAAAACTAATGCATCATTATTATCTTGGCCTATTTTTCTTGTATCTTAGTTACATCCAAGTCGGTGAAACTATATAGACTTTAATTTTCTTGTAGTTGAATCCTAGTTGATCCATTGTGTGCAATTTCATTAATGAAATTCACTTCATAACATTAATTTGAACAAAAATTCATAGTTGCATCAAAATTTCTCTTGTATATTCCATCTTATGGCTATAGATTTGTACACACTAGTGAATTGTTGAACTGGGATAGAATTGGTTTTTTTTAATTGTGCTTCTTTTGTTTTGAGTTCTAATTAAAGTTGGATTTTTGCATAAATATAGGCATATACTTAAATAACTCTCTCGTTCTCAGTATCTAAATTTTTAATTAAAGGAGGAAAATGGAAAATTGTAATGAAAATTTAATATAAGCTGGAATTTAAAATGGAGATTCCATTAACATTATCAGAGAGGTTGTGGGAATTTCGTGAAATTATTTACGAAATTATATAGAACGGAATTTAAATTGGGCAAAAAAGTCAGTCGTGTACATATATTTCGTATTTGAGGTTGCAAAAATAGAAAATTTTGTTAAAATATTTTATTTAAACCCTGCGAACCAATGGCAATAGAGAGCAATGTGACCAGATACAAATACTTCCTATTTATCCTTACCTTCTGCAAGTTTCCTGCTTGTTGTAACTCCTTGTATCTGGCAGCATTGGTATTTCGTTTTAATTTATTTCAAGCCTCGTTTAAAAATACGAAAAAAGTAAATTTCGTTAAATATAATCTACCTTTTCGTGAATATATAAAAAGTTTCACAATTAAGATATGACATCATCATCAAGGGATGATTTTGTGAATTAATTTAAAATCCACAAAAATTCGCTACCTCTCTTAAAATTTTATTTTACATTAAAAAAATTTCATATAACTACACGCAATATGAAATAAAAAATCTTATTGTTAGGTTTACGAAAATTAACAGGATTTAGCTTGATTTTGTAAGTTTATGTTAAAATTGTCTTCCTCTTGATAAATTATTTGATTCAGTTAGTATACTTAGGATTTAAATAAGGGACGGATCCAATGATAAGGTTCAACCTCGATGGGGGATTCAGGCCCTTGCCTCCCCCCCATCCCCCCACCCTCCTTCTGTACGATATGTTATTTTTTATCAATATAGAGAAGCAAAGGCAAATGAATGTTTGAGTTTCTTAAAATTGACATAATTTGTGACTGTATATGTTCAAGCCATCATTTTTGTGCGAGTTTTTTATGAAACGTTTACTGCCATAACTGTATATCATAAAACCAAAATACAAAAGTAAATTTGCATTTCCAAATTTATGTTTAGAAGTTTTGACTACATCTTTCTCAGGATTTTATTTGGCTTTACAACATAAAAAAATGTGTAACTTTGGTGCAAAATACCTTGTTTTTTTACATCAAAAATCTTCTAATCTTAAATATTTTGTTCACTTAACTATCAATGCTTATGAAAATGAGTTACATTTTCTGCATTTTCAACGCAAATATGACTTTGCTATCTCTTGCTAGTATAATTAATGAGTGTTTTGGTGATATGAGGCTTTTTGGTTTTATTTTTTTTTTCTCTTAAAATGTGTGTGTGAGCTATCTGTATTCAAATGTGTAGTGGACGTTTGGGAGATGAATAGGCCTTCAGGTTAGCTAGATTGTTTAATGAATAAGTTAGTGAAATCTTGTATGCTTTAGGGGGCCCTTTTCTCGTGTGTTTTTTGCTTTATTCCCACAGCTATACTTTTCAAAAATTCAACTTGGTATCGTAAAAATAAAGTATACTGCGAGCAAATCATTATCTTTATAAGAAAGTTAAATACAACTGAAATGAGGAAAAAGTTTTTTTTTTTATTTCTAAATGTGAAGTGTTGTTCGCTTTGCATTTTATTGCCTGAAAATGTAGCCAAAATTCTAACGTTTGTCGTTTTGCATATAGAATAAGATAAAACCTTATACTTTGTTTCTACACCTAAATTCACCAGAATAATCTATTTATTTATTTCTTGAATGCTGATGTAGTTGGCAATTTCACTTCCCCAAAAATGATTCATTTCACTGATTGAAAAGAAGTAAAAATTCTCCTTGGTATTTGTGTTTACTCCAGTACTTACATGTCATGAGTGTTAATAGCTCTCATAGCAGTCAGTAGAGACTTAAGGGGGCTGTCCACCCTTTTTAGAGCTTAGCATGCTCCTATGGAAATTTCCATGTTAAATAAAAATAAAAATTTCTCAATAATGGCTAAACATAAATTGATGGGGTTTAATTTTTATGAAGGGCAATTACATTTACTAAAACGTGATGCATGATTTTTTTTGTTAATCTGCCCCGTAAGCCGTACAGTCGGGCAAAATGTGGCGAAAAACTCAACGGTAAACTTTGAACTTCGATAAATAAATATAGAATGCACGTAATAACGAAATCGAACTTATACATTTTGTGGTAAATTAAATAAGCTTTCC
>JAQIXP010001041.1:0-20488 GCA_034700285.1 Proteroiulus fuscus
ATCTCATTTTTGACAAATTGGCGTATTCACCACTTCTGAATTAAGCCATCGATTTCTACCTGTTTTTTTGCAACGTAGTTAATTTATAAAAAATTGCATAGGGAAAATTCCTAGGACCCCCACGCCTTTCATCCACAATTCCTATATTAACGCTTCTCGAAACAAAAATAAAAATGGCACCTACCAACAACTTGGTCCTGCGTTAGGGCACGAACGGTGCGGTACCTATTTGCACCGACTGGATATGGCACTTTGGTGTCGGTTACGTTGAGCGTGACTGCCGTTACAGCTGCATTGGATAACACGAACAAAAACAAAAATTAGTATAACCTTTCAATTGCAAATTCCACACAGCTTGCAAAATAACGATACGTACGGCATTCGTATCGAGGACAGCAGAAGCCGGGAATGGACTCCTCGTGGCATCCCTCGATGGGAGGTGGGCAGCTCTGCTGCAGACAGATAATGTCCCCTCGGAAGCAGAAGCAGAAGTCGCACGGATCGTCCCTCGGAATCTGCTGCGCCGAGGCGTAGATCCTCTTCTCGTAAATGCATTCTTAAAAGACAAACAAATCAATCAGACCTACAACAGTATTTGCCAGTGTACCAGACCATGCCATGCTTTTATTAGGAGTACATTTTTGTATTCTTCAGGATTACAATCTCAAAATCAATCCACATTTCTTGGCATTTTTGGTCACTTTATTACACATTTTCCAGCACTTTTGGATTGATTTTTGCAATTTCAGTAGGCCTACTTCTTTTACAAATTTTAACCTATCAGGGCGTTTGGCTAAATCCAGTAACAAATTTCCCTGACATTTCCAGGTTTTCCAGACAAATTTTCACAAATTTCCAGACCAAACAAAAGTCAATTTTAACTCATTTTTACTGACATATGCAAAATTTAAAAATGCAATATGTGACAACTACCCTGGGCTGCACTCACACATCCGTTTTTTTCCAACCCACAAATATTTTTCATTGCCTGCAAGCAAAAATCTGAAGGCTTTTGCACATTACCGCAAAAAAAATGACAGAAAATGGCGCTTTTTTTGCTCAAAAACACTCCAAAATGGGCTAAAAATTACCAAAAGTGCCGAATTTTCCATTTTATTTAGATTTTCCAGAAAAAGATTAAATTTCCAGACAATACTCATTTCCCTGACATTTCCAGGTTTTCCAGACGCCCAGTAACCCCGACTTATTGAATTTCATTTCAAACCAAATTTCATGACATTTATATAAAACAATTTCAACAACACATCATCTTAAATGAATTTCGCCACATTTCTGAAAGCAGGCCTGCCCGTTTATTGGGAATAAATGAATGAACAATTTTTATCCTGCCAAAGAACCTACCTCCTTCTTCCAGCGTAAAATTTGAATCCGTAATGGGAATTCCCACGTCAGGGAAGATGTCATCGGCATGGTAATCATCTTCTTCAGTAGTCTCGTGGTCTGGCAAATGCGTTTCGTCTTCAACAAGGCCAACAGCAGGCGTCGTAATGATCTCCTGACGAGAAGTCGTATCGTGAGGCAGCTTTTGGGTCACGGCATCAATTTTGTCCTCGACGACAGACGGCCTCAAGGATGTCACAACGACTTGCTCATCCGCCACAGACGCTAAAGTCGTTGTCAGCCAGTAGAACAGTGGGACCTCCGGTTCCTTGGTCGCCACACTTTCGTTTCGCTCCGGCGTTAAGTGCGCTGTTGTGACCTCGGCTTGGACGGTGGTAACCTGCGGCTCCACCTTTACCTCTGGCAGCGCCGTTGTGGCATCGGCTTGAACGGTGGTGATCTGCGGCTCTATCCTCGCCTCCGTGACCGACTCTGGCTGCGCCGTTGTCGCCTCCGCCAGTACTGTGGTCCGGGCAGCATCCGACAGGACACCTGCCCCCGTGACAGCCTCAGTGACAGGCTCCGTCGCTTCCTCAGTAACGGATTTTTCCGTGGTATAAACCTCGTCTGGGAGAGCAGCTGTAGTTTGTGGTGCTGGCGAAGTCTCCGGAACATCGTGCGCCTCACCTGCTGGTACTTCTGAAGCTCCGGATGTGGTATCCTCATGCTCACCGGACTGTTCCGTGGAAGCGATGGGCGGTTCGCTGGACGGCTGCGCTTTGTCGTCGACTGCAACATGGACCTGCGTCGTTGCCACGACATCCAACTCGCCAGCAGGAGTCGTATCTGCTGCAGCATCACCACGGGTGGTCGCTGCTTCCGTTCTGGAATCCGAAGCTGCTGGCGACACTTCTGCAGAATCTGATTCCGGCCTCTGCGTTATGTTTTCGACTTCGACGACCACCGACAGATGCGTTGTGGCCTTTTCGTACTCTCCCTCGACATCTAGTATGGTCGTCAGCTCATCTGGAGTGCTTTCATGAATCTTCACGGGTGAAAATGTGGCATTAACAATGCCAGCGTCATCAACAGAAACGCTTGGCATCGAAGCATCTTCTAGCGGAACCTCATCCGAATGTGGCAAACCCACTTCCGCAGGCGTGGAGTCTTCATCATGAGCAGTGGAAGACACCTCGCTGGCCTGTGCCGTCGTTTCAGGTACTGCGGGCGGCACTTGGGAGGAAGCCTCAGGAAGGGCGAATGTTCCTATTCGCTCTTTCTCGTCTAAATATTGCGGTGATGCCGAGGTGAGGCGGACAGACACTGCCGTTGTCCCCAGATTCTCGTCATACGAATCCCCAGCTGGTGACGAAGCTGGCTCTTCTGTATGGGACTGAACCTCCGACTGCACCGTAGCTCCCTCTCCAGGCACCACATCCGATGCCAAAGTTGAAGGTGGCGCTACATACACGCTATCCGGGTGAAAGGTTGTGCCTTCTGCTTCCATGGATTTTTCCGTCTCTGCCAGCAGATGTTCCGCATCATCCGTTGTTTCCACATCATCCTCGATCACGGATTGCTCGCTCGAAACTAAAATGTCCTTCTGTGGCACAGTGGCGTCGGCTAACGGAATCTCCGTTGTTTTGACAACGTCCAAATCGTCAGCAGTATATCGCTCTTCAGGTTTCTCCGTGCCTTTTGCAGGCACATCCTCGGGTGACCTCGTAGTCTGCTCAACCCCAGGTTGCGCTTCACTGCTGCTTTCAGGTTCAAAAGCTGTTGAAGCGTAACCCTCGTCCTGACCAGCAGGAGGCGCCTTGGATGGCTCGTCGGCCAGCGGTGAGCCCGTAGTAATTTCACTTACAATTTTTGTAGTAGCGGCAATATCGAACGACGCATTTCTCAGGGGTTCTGGAGTTGAATGAGATGGAG
Source organism: Proteroiulus fuscus (assembly GCA_034700285.1). Taxonomy (NCBI): domain Eukaryota; kingdom Metazoa; phylum Arthropoda; class Diplopoda; order Julida; family Blaniulidae; genus Proteroiulus; species Proteroiulus fuscus. The sequence continues at coordinate 3,274 of JAQIXP010001041.1, forward strand.
TAACTGCCTCTGTTGCACTGTCCACGTCTGCTTGTGGCACTTCAGTCGTAGCTTCGACCAACTCGGTCGTCCCAGACGCCTCTTCGGTCACCAAGCTTCCCGCTGGAATGGCCACCTTGACCACATCACTAGGCGCTACAAAATAGTGAAACAAATACTTCAAACATGAATAACAACTAGGTAATTAATACATACTTTTCATTCATATTTTAAATTTACATAAAATGGAAATATAGAAACTACATTTTTATTATCTGAAAATATTCAACATTTCGATGGCTTGATTCAGAAGTGACGAATAAGCAAATTTGTCAAAAAAGGAGATAATTGTACCATTGTGATCCTGGAAGTGTCCCTAATGAACCTAAAGTTATGGAAATTATTTTAACCAATAATTGTTAAAGTTACACAAGTGAACAGTAGCAAATATCCAACAAGCTGTCATTTCTAAAACTTACAAGTGGTAAATAGTACAATTCGTTTGTTTACATTTTAAAATTTCTAGGGCAAACTAATGGATGTGCACATGCGCTACTTCACACTGAATTAATTTGGCTTCCCTGATAAATTAATCCAAGTCAAACTAGCGAATGTGCATTTCTAAGCCCTTTATTTCTCAAATTACTTAATTAATTTACTGATTTAATTATTTAACAAAAATGTACACATTTCCAATATAAAAATACATATTGTTTTATCTGTTCACCAAATTTTAGCCTTTTAACATTGTTTATTTCCAAGTTATACCATTTTCAGGGCTCCCACTCTTAAAGTTGACCATTTTTTTTTTTTTTTTTTAATAATTTAGTACATTTCTTGCAAAATTTTAGGACATTTTTTTTCCAAAATTTTAGAAAACAATTTAGGACATTATATTATATATCAATTCAGAGTTACATTGACTCAGGTTTGCAGCACCACCTACTTTTCTTTTGGGCAGTTATGAAATTTTGAGCAAATTTTAGGATTTTTAGGACATTTTTTTCATAAATTTTATGACAATTTTAGGAACTTGGCAAATATGTACAAAATTTTAGCAATTTTAGGACAAATGAGAGCCCTGAATTTTTCCATTAAAAATGCTCTTATCTCAAAAGCAACTTTTTTTGCAAATTCCTCACTTCTGAATTAAACCATCGATTTATATCAAAGAAATCGTAACTACTAACCAGTGCAAACGTATCTGGAGCAGCACAGCTTGTCTTCGAAAACCTCAACGCAAGACAGGTTCCTCAGCGCTTCAGGAATCTCGCACACAACTTGCTCGCAATTCACGATGCTATTCAGGCAGGTGCAGTTGACATGGCAGGAGTCTTTGTCCGGCACCGATTGTCCGCTCTTGTACGTAATGTCGTACTGTTGACAATCTCCTTCTCCAGGAACCACGGCAGCCGGTTCGTCTTGCTGAAGAGGTGTTTCCTCGGGAGGAGCTAAGGTAGTACTCGGCTTCCATGGAACCGCAGTGATGTCGGATTCCTGTTGTCCACTTCCTTCTGGCTCATCACCCAAACCGACTTCCGCTGCAGTTGTAGGCAGAGGTTCTACGATGGATTCGTTCCCCTCCTTCAGTTCAGGAACATAGGTAACTGCTTCGGGAGCCTCAGTGGATTTAACTGGAGCTTCAGAAGGTTTTTCTGAAAGATCAGGCAGTTCAGTTGATGGTAAAGCAGAATGTGGAGGAATTGTAACTGGCGCTTCCGATGACTGAGATTCAATGGCTGGAGCTTCTGACGAAATAGATTCAACAGCTGGAGTTTCTGAGGACTGAGGTTCTTCAGCCGGCGCTTCAGATGCCTGCTCGGGTTCTACAGCTGGCGCTTCCGATGCCTGAGGTTCCACAGCTGACGCTTCTGAAGCCTGAGGTTCCACAGCAGGCGCTTCCGATGTCACAGGTTCAATTGCACTAACTTCTGATGACTGAGGTTCTAAGACTGGAATTTCTGATGACTGAGGTTCTAAGACTGGAATTTCTGATGACTGAGATTTTTCGACCGTAGATTCTGTTGACTGAGGTTCAACGGCTGCAGGAGCATCCGATGGCTGAGATTCTATTGTCGGAGCTTCCGATGACTGAGACTCAACGGATGATGCTTCTGAGGACTGAGGTTCAACGGTTGGAGCTTCTGATGACTGAGGTTGTTCTACAGCTGGAGCATCTGATGACAAGGAATCTTTGGCTGGAGCTTCTGTTGACTGAGATTCAATGGTTGGAGCCACTGATGACTGAGGTTCTTCCCCAGGGGCCTCAGACGACTGAGGGCCTTCCGAAGTCCAAGTGTCCAAACTTGGAGCCTCTGAGGACTTAGTTTCTGCAACTGGTACTTCCGATGATGACTGTGGGTCTAAGGCTGTAGCACCCAATGTCACAGCTTCTGTAATTGGAGCTTCTGACGACTGATCTTTGGAGGGTTTTTCCGAAATAAGGCTTTCTATTGGCTTTTCAGATGGCTGATCCTCTGGTTTCTTTGATGGCTCATCTGCCGATGGTCTTTCTGATGGCCTCTCTGAAAGTTGATCTTCCAATGGTCTCTCAGATGCCTCATCTCCTGATGGCTTTTCAGAAGGGCTTTCGGAAGGTTCATCGTCTGATGGTCTCTCCGATATCTGATCTTTCGATGGTTTCTCCGATGTCCTCTCCGTTGTCCAATCCTCAGGCTTTTGTGTAGACTGATCTTCGGGCTTTTCCGATGGTTGATCTTCGGAAGGGCTTTCAGACGGCTTTTCGGAAGGTTTATCTTCGGGTGGTCTCTCCGTTTCCAGAGCATCATTGGGTTCTTCGGAAGGCTGATCCGCTGCTCCTTGTTCCGTTGTCTTCATAACCTCTGGCTGTTCGGAGGTCACTGGCACTTCAGACGTGTGATGAAAGATTACAGAGGGCTCAGATGGCACATTATCATCGAAGGATGCAGGAAACGGTGCATCCGAAGGAATAAAGTTCTCCGACGACTCTCCCGCAGGTTGGCTAGTATCATCAATCACACTTTCCGTTGATTGCGCATCCTCCTCGGATGTTTGATTATGGTCGGAGGAATCCTCTTCGGCGGAGGGCAGTTCAGTGGTGTGCAAGTCCTGGTCAGATGATGGCATTTCAGTCCTTTCACTTCCTTGTTCCGTTTCTTTGTCATCTAGGACCTCAGTCCCATTCTGAGATAGCCCTTGTGCATCTGAGAATGCTTCAGTCGAAGCAGCGGGCGTTTCCGTCACCTCTGGCACCAATGCAGTAAGGTTGCTGGAACCATCTTCCCCACTTGGTGCCTCGGTGGATGCTGGTTGGTCAAAGGATGGAGGACCAACGGTCGTCTGAACCACAGGATCTTGCTCTATTGGGGCCTCACTCGTCGTTTCAACAATTTCTGGTGAAAACTTGCCACCGTAAACTTCCTCGCTGTCGTTCGAGGAGAGTGGATGTGACGTAGTACTGGCCATCAAGTCCACCAGCTCAGAGGTCACAATGTCTGGGGATTTATGAGTTGTCGATTGTTTCTCGGATTCCTCGGTAATGGCGTCAAACTGCTCCGGAGCGGCCGACGAAACATCGGGCAGAATTACGCTCGTTGCTTGGGCCGGTTCCTCGGGTAAAGACTCCGAAGATTCACTTTCTCTGACTTCTGACGGAGGTGCCGTCGTGCCCTGTTCGTCCGAGGCAGGTTTGGAACTTTGGGTCGTTCCCTCGGGCAGCGATGACTCATTGCTCAACGTGTGAGAGTCCGATAGCAAACCGTCGAACGGCTTCGAAGTATCTTTTCCCTCGCCCGACGACGTCGTAGCCTGATTATCGAGCTGCTGTTGTTCTGTGGTATCCTCACCAAATAAGGATGGCTCCTGAGTGTGCGAGCTGCCACCTTCAGATGTTACCCATTCGTCTGATAATGCAAGCGTGTGCGAGCTTTCGGGATATTCCGTCGTATGTTCGAATGCAACATCGGTTACGTTGAAATCTGGCGACTGCGTCACAGCTATAAAACACATTTTTTAAAATCGTTTTTAAGACATTTTCAGGTGAAGTCAAATGTTACAAATGGCATAACTTGTTTTTCCCCCAAAATAAGACCCAAATTTCACTACACAACTAACTGATAAAAATTATCTATTAATCCAAATTCTTTCCCTCAAAAATCGTGATTCGTTAAATTGTGATTTTAGTCAAATTCACATATTCTGCATTCCAATCTGGATTTCGGTCTAACAATCAACATTCGAAAAATCCACCATTTTCAAAAGCAAATTCTGCATTTTTAAAATTACTACTCTACGAAAATTTACATTTGTGAACACTTCAGAATTTCACATCGCAATCTGGATATTGCACTAAAAATAATGCTTTAGAAATGAAAATTATTTTCAAATATGGTACCTTGGCAAAATCTGCATTTCTAATCTAAAAATCATTATTCCAAAATCTATATTTATGAAGTTTTCGCAGAAATTTAGCTTTCAATTTTTTAAAAATCACAATTTTCATGCCAAATCTATTACATTTCTAAATAATCTACCGGCAGTTAATTTTCTTCAAATAAGCAACATTCCCTTTTGGAGATATTTTCAGACTAATAAAATCGACGGGCCAACTTACGACATTCGTATCTGGCAGGACAGCACTGATCCTCGCCGAAGATGGGGGTGCACTTCTCCATAGGCGGGTCGCACTCCTGAACGGCGCAAACCAATTTTCCCTGCATGCAGTAGCAGTGTTCGCAAGGCCCGCCTGTGTGGATTATCGATCCGTCATAGTAGTATTCTTCATCGACGTAACAGCCTGAGAACATTAAAAAATAAGAATCAGCTCCCGATGACCGCTACGGCAATTCACACGAGTCCGAGAAGGTTAAAGTTTATACCAGAGGGAGGCAGCGTCGTGGTGGTCGTCGGGGGTTCGAGCGTCACCGATGCATCTACAAAGAAGAAAATTCACCTTTAAAATATCAATTTGGTAAAAAAAACTGGACAAGTAAGAGAGTTGGTACTTACCGCAGTCATAGCTAACTGGACAGCAGGCACCGGTTTTGTATTGGGGAACACATCCTGGGATGTCCAGGGTGCAACGCTGCTTCACGCAGGCCGAATGATTATGTATGCAGTAGCAAAGGTCGCACGGGTCCTCGTTAAGCTGCGGAACTTGGCTGCCCTCCATGAAGAAAACGTTGTCAATAAAACAACCTAAATTTAATATAAATCTGTGTGAGAAAAATCTCTACATTTTCATACGGAGACTTGAATAAACATTCGCTTTCAACTTATCGGAAACCAGTGACAGGGATGTGACCGTGCTATCTAATTTTTCTACACATTATAATAACAACTACAAGAATAACAACAACAGTTTCTGCAAAAATTGCTTGGATAACATAAACATTGTGCAAATTTTTCACCACAATTTCTGCAAAAATTGCTTGGGTAATATAACTTTCTGCAGCTTTTTCACTACAGATTCTACAAAAAATTATTTTAGTAAAATAAAGTTTCTACAACTTTCAGCACAGTTTCTGCAATTTTCAGCGCAGTTTCTGCAATTTTCATCACAGTTTCTGCAATTTTCAGCACAGTTTCAGCAATTTTCAGCACAATTTCTGCAATTTTCAGCACAATTTCTGCAACTTTCAGCACAGTTTCTGCAATTTTCAGCACAGTTTCTGCCATTTTCAGCACAGTTTCTGTCATTTTCAGCACAGTTTCTGCAATTTTCAGCAGTTTCTGCAAAAATTGCTTTGGTAAAATCAAATTTCTGCTGGTTATTCCGCTCAACTTCAGCTGACAAATTAACTAGAATTTTCTGCTCAAAATTCACCTCCACAACAATTTATGCAGAAAACACATCAACTTTCCAGGGAAACTTTTGAGCCGCCAAAAGGAAATGAATTTTCCACAAAAAATTTTGTTTTACTTTTAAAAAATTCTGCATGTTTTTTTCCCCAAATTTTACTTCTGTTTTAATATTCAGACTTGTCACATGTCACAGTTTTTCACATGCGTGATGAATATTCTGTAGAAGATTAACCTTCATCACGAATTTTGCAAAAGCTCATATATTTTCTAAGGAAACTTTTCAACCGCTTATATTCTTACAGAACATAAATGTAAGTTTTTCAGGCAGAAATTCGCCACCTTCAAAAATAACTTTTATGCTGAAAAATTTAAACAAAAATTCCCCAATTTTCAAACAGCCACTCAGTTTTCACACAATTTTTTTTTATAATATCTAAAATTGGCCCGTATGTCACAACTTTCAGCATCTGTCACATCCCTGCAGAGAATAAATATTCCACCAGGAAGCTTTTTCAGCACAGATATCAACCAATGTTAACTTCCGAAAAGAGCAAAAAAACAAAACACGGGCGGTAAGATGCCCCCGTATTATTATCTCGCAAAAATTAGCATTTAAAAACCGAGGGGGGATAACACGGTGCCCCTTAATTTATTCACTGCATGAGGAAAAACATCCAGCAACAGATGCCCTTGGATATCCCAACTTTCCCATCATGCACTTACCATCGTCTGGTTCCGGTATGGACACCGCCGTTGTGGAGGTCAACTGTACCACCGCTGTCGTTTCCGGCTTTCCCATGGTCAAGTACGGCGCTTCGGGTATCATCACCGGTACTAGAAAATACAAAATGTAATCAGTATCCGAGTTGCATTCAACTAAAAACTACCAACATTTGGTTAACATAGTATAACATAATACAAAAAATGCCAACAAAAATTGTTTTGTATAGTTGCCACTTCACCATAAATGGCTTGGGATGAGGTCGAGGGCTTAATTCACAAGTAGCATAAGAGCCAATTTGTCAAAAATGAGATAAGTTAACCATTGTGATCCTGGAAGTGCCCATAATTTACCTAAAGTTACACAAGTGAAGAGTAGCGAATATCCAACAAGGTATCATTCGTAAAAGTTCGAAGCAACGAATGGTATCATTCGTTTCTTTACTTTTTAAAAATTATTTGTGACTTGGATTTTTATAACAACATTCGCTACTGTCTTTTTGCATTCTCTTTATTCGATAAGTAAACTAATGGATGTGCACATTCGTTACTTCACACTTCATTTATTTCACTTTCCTGCAAACTTAATAAAAGTCAAACTAGCGAATGTGCATTTTAAAGCCTTATATTTCTCAAGTTACTTAATCAATTTACTAATTCAATTATTTAACAAAAATTAGCCCATTCCCTATAAAAGATATATACATATCGATGGTTTAATTCAGAAGTGGTGAATTTGCAAAAAGTGGGTTTTGAGATAATATAGCGTTTTTTTGAAAAAAAGGTATAACTTGAAAATAAACAATGTAAAAAAGGCTGAAATTTGATGAACAGATAGAACAATATGTATATTTTATATAGGGAATGCGTTAATTTTTGTTAAACAATTAAATTAGTCAATTAATTAAGTAATTTGTGAAAAAAAAGGCTTAAAAATGCAAAATTCGCCCTTTTTCCCAGGAAAGAGAAAAAAATTAAGCGTGAAGTCACCCATTTGAACATCCATGAGTTTTCCTATTAAATAAAAAAAAAATTCAACCAAAAAAAGAAGTAAAAAATAAACGAAAATTGTCAAATTCGCCACTTCCTTTTTAATAAAAATCCAGGTATGGAGAAATTTTTAAAATGTAAACTGACGAATCGTACTATTCGCCACTACTAACTCTTAGAAATGACGGGTTGTGGCTCATTCGCCACTTTTCACTGCTGTAACTTTAATGATTATTGATTAAATTAATTTCTGTAACTTTAGGTTCATCGGGGACACTTCCAGGATCACGATGGTGTAATTATCTCATTTTTGACAAATTGGCGTATTCACCACTTCTGAATTAAGCCATCGATATTGTGCTACTCGTTTCTACGAGAAACAACAGGCCAATTTCATAATAGAAAAAGTGCCAACAAAAATGCTTTCGTGTAGTTACAACTTGACATGAGGTGTATTTTGATAATCAAATATTGCTGCTAAACTTTCCCATGAGCTCCGACAACTCCGTAAACTGTGAACTTCCAGGGTTTACGGCTATCCATCAGGAGTTAATGGGGGCAGTACCTGACTTGACAGTCAGTGTTGTGACTTTTATTTGTCTGATATAATCAGTACGCGTGCATCGCATCTTTGATTCCCAATTAACTACTTTTTGTTGGCATTTTCAATTACAATTTCCGTATTCCCCTGTTGTTTTTCTCAAAATGACAGACGTCCTGGGTGACTGTTTTTTGCGAGAATTTTTTTGTTGGCCCCAAAAAAACAAGCAAAACATATAATGGGACTGCTTGCACCATTTGTTTGATAACTTTTCCTTTCAGTTAAAAAGCATTCATGGGATGCCGGATAAGCCCGAAAACAGCTTAATTAGAGTGACTCGTACACAATCAGCAAGGTTAAAGGTATCAAATTATGTGTGCTATCTTTTGCTATTGAAAACAACTTGCTTTTTTGTGCTTATATAATGCTATTTAGTTTGTTGTTATCGATAACAATGTTGTTTTACCAACGTACCCACACCAAACGTTAACTTTGCATTGGTTAAGTGAACTTGAGGCCGGGCAAAGCACAGGCACACTTTCATAATTTTGCAAAAAAAATACTTTTGTTTTCGAAAACTCATTATTTTCTTAAAAAAAAAAAAAAAAAAAAAAAAACCAAAAACAATCCAAAAATGAAAACAAACATCTATAACAGAATTTTTGGGTGACAATTTGCATTTTATTTTCTAAGACTTGGAAGGCCAAAGCTATTACTTTTAACAAATTTAAAAATATTTCCAACTATCTTCTTTTTTAATTCAATTCAAAATTTATAACACGAGTTTGATAATATAATATTTAAAATATTTTTGATGCAAATATTGTGTTTCATTTTACATGAACTTCTGCAAAATTAATAGCCCAATTTTTGCGAAATTTACGAATTTTAAAACTGAAATTTTCACCACATTTTTCTTCATTATCTTTACAATAATAATTTTTTCATTATTAATTTAACATTAAACACCTAATAATTTTGCATAAGTAAATTTAAACAAATATTTCCCTACTTTTCGTTTACTTCAAAGCTTTATTTAGCACCCCGAATTTTGAAACTAAAATATTAACAATTTTTCCGGATACCATATTGTGTTTAATTTTTACATGAAGTCTGAGTACACCAAACATTTTGCAAATAAAAACCTACAAAAAATATTTTCTATTTCTTTTAATGATTATTTAAATTTAAACAATATTTTTTCAATGCCACTATCTTGCTAAAATTCAACTGTAGCAAAAGTAGACTGCTTGCATTTTGTAAAATCAACTTTTATGCCATTTTCTTTTAAATCAAATATTCCCACGCTATTAATTTAACAAAAAAAATTGATAAAAACATTTAAATGATATTTTAGTGTTAAAACGCAATGAGGCATTGACCGCCACAAATTTTCCCATAAAATTTCACAAATATTCTAGCCAACCCAATTTGCATTTTATTTATTCCACAAGCAAAGGTTCACATACTTACACTTTTTAAAAAGATGCTACAAATATTTGCCAAAAAAAAAATGATTTTTCTTTGCTAAAATTTAGCTAAGCATTTCTAGGCACGAATTTTGAAATATATAATGTTATAAATATTTTTAATGGCCATTATGGCTTTTGTTTATTTCATGCCAAGTCTGGATACACTATTAAAGCTACCAATATTACTGCCATTTATTTTCTATTTTTTGCTAAATTCTATGCTGCATAAATATCAAAAATATTGAACTCCCCCCTTTTTTTTCCCAAAAACTAGCCAAATTCAATGTTAACTACGGGGAGGGAAGGGGAAGAGGGGGAGAAAAGGGTTCATCATCCCCCCATCCCTTGCAGGTGGGAATAGCAAATTAGCAATCCTCCACCATCATGTAAACCAGTGCATTTTTTGCCATTAACTTTCATTGCGGGTACTGACCCATTACTACTGGTCAATGTATGGTAATGTAACCTTACCTTCAGGGCACTTGATGATGGGGCAGCACTGACCAGCCACCCGTTCAACCGAACAGTCGCTTCCAATGGGTTTGCTGAATGGACAAGTCTTCAGGTAGCACATGAGCATGCTATTTGCGCAAGTGCAGTTCAGGCACGGTTCGTTCGTACGAATCTGTTCTCCATCTTTGTACAGGTCCAACATGTAGTAACATCCTCCTTCTACTTTAAAACAACAACCCTTATGAGTAATACATAATAAATAAGTAAAAAATGACACCCGAAACGAATTTGAGTTAAGCCTACTTTCCACAAAACGCGCGTTCTATAAAAGAACAATCCCAGCATGCAACGCAATTAAGCAAAGTTTGGAATACAGTGCCCATTCCTTATTTCAACAAAAGATGGGCTCATTTCCTTAAGTTTTCATATAGTAACATCTTTCTTCAACTTTAAAACAGCAACCCTGATGGGTAAATTACAGTAATATGTAATAAATAAATAACAAATAATACAAGAAATGAGTCAAAAACTAATCTGGGTTAAGCCTATAGTTGTCACAAAAACCGCGCGTTCTATAAAAGTGCCATCCCAGCATGCAACGCTTCATTCGTAAATAAACGCAGTAGCGTAGCTAGGGGGGGAGCAGGGGGAGCGAATGCTCCCCTTTTCCCAATTTTTTTAGAAGTGGCGCCTATGCCAAAGTCAGATACAGGGGGGCGCCTTTTTGTGCCTTATTGCATGCTCGCTCCCCCTAACTATAAAAGCTGGCTACGCCACTGAATAAACGCTCCCCATAATGCAACGCAAAGAAACAAAATTTCAAATATAGTTTCCATCCACTTATAGTCAAAAATAATTTCTTATTGCATAAAATTACGAGTATTATTATTAATTAATCCCTACCTTCATAGACGCTTTCTTCGACCGTAACTGGAGCTGGAAAAAAAAAATAGGAAAACAACAATTAATATAAATACACTTTTTTTGAGAGAGGAAAAATGTTCGGGATTCTTATTTAGGCCTAACACAATTTCTGTCCAATTCAGTTTACTCCTTTCTCACGATTTAGCCAAATTAATTATCACAGAGCAGACAATTTATGCATTTTCTTATTTCTTGCATTTTATCCTCCAAAGTAGCCAGACTTAGGCCCAAAAAAATATGCACAATAAATAACACTTGTAATAAGCAATGTGTAATTACAGCAAACATTTATGATAAAATGGAGGTGGATTCGCCAACATGTTTATGGTGACAAACTGGCAACTTCAATTGCACTAGCTTAAGGTTGAATGAACTAGAAATTTATTAAAATTTCAAATGCCTGGTTAAACTTGCTTAACTATCATATATTACAACCACAGACCCAAAAAAAAATTAACAAAAATGCTGCAAGGATGGGAAATATTTAATTAAAATTATTTAAATTTTTTAACTTTTACTTGCGTATTGGATAACACGACTTGGGTTTCAGGAGTGCATGTTATCCAATGCATTTTTTGCACCCGGAATTCTTACAGTGGCAATAATGCATTGAAAAAACATAAGAAGTAAAGCATACTGCACATTCAGAACTGTTATCCAATGCATTTTTTGCACCCGGAATTCTTATACTGACAATAATGCATTGGGAAAACATAAGAAGTAAAGCATACTGCACATTCAGAACTGTTATCCAATGCATTTTTTGCACCCGGAATTCTTACAGTGGCAAAAATGCATTGGTTAACATCTCAAAACAACAAACAAAATGAGATCCCTGCACCATTCCCACACTAAAAATCCAGTACAAAAAAAAAAATCCAATACTTTTCCAAAATTCGGGATCAACAATCGACCTAACCTCAAGTTAATTAGACTTGACCAGAACAATACATTATTTAATGGTCAGTTAGTAACTCTTACGTCCGGTGTAATCGGAATTCCATGAGAATTTTCTCGTACGAAAAAAAAAAAAAATTTGCGTTAAAAAAAATTCAAAGTTCTTGAAGGTGGTTGGTTAGTCCTAAAGGATGTTCCAAAACTATTATTATTATTATTATTTAAAATATAACAAAAAAAAAAAAAAAAAAAATCCAAAGGAGGGAATAACCCTGACGAAGCCATGAGATTCCCTAGGAATGGTGCCATTGACCAGTGCTGTAAAGTAATAATAGTGGGGGGGAAGATGGGGGGTAGAGAAATCAATTTTGTCCCTATATGGGGGAGGGAAAGCCGGTGAAATTATTATCATTAAAAATTTATGAAAAGGAAAAGTTTTATGAACGACTACTAATTAGGTTTTTAAAAAGCAATAACAGCAAACAAGTGGTCATTAAAACACTAAAACTATAAAAAAAAATCATTGTTTTTCGTGACAGAAAAAAAAAAGTGAAAGGCAACTCGTTTCTTGTTTAGGGATATGTACATTGGGGTCATAGGACACAGCCTAGAAAGTTTCAGTAAAATCCGCCCAACCGTCTCATCACTGCCTGACTTTTAAAGGTGAGAAAAATGCATTAATTACCATTACTCTTTTCCAAAGACATGATTTTCTATGACATTTCATAAACAGTTTCCCTGATGTTTAGGCATAACAATACTGGAGGTCATAAGGCACGGCCCAGGAATACTTATTACAAAATCCGTACAACCCTTTTGTCGATACAAGGTAATTCAAGGTGAGAAAAATGCATTGGTTAGCATTAGTGCTTTCGGAAAAATCCTGGCTTTTGCTATAATTTAAAAATTATTCAGCTTTCATGAATTCCCAAGCTTTTTCGATCTTTTAGAAACATTTTTAGAAATCCATTTTTCATAATCTTTCCAAGTCATTATGTTTAATATAAGCAAAATTTAAGGTCATAGTGCACATCCCAGAAAGTTTCAGTATAAGTTCTTTCCAAAACGAGAGTTGACAGTAATTCCTCACAGATGGCGCCATAAGTCAATGGCTGCCATTTTAGCACAGGACAAAACTTAGTTCCAAACCATTCATCACAGATGGCGCCACAAGTCAATGGCTGCCATTTTAGTACGTGACAAGTTAGTTGCAAGTCATCCATCACAGATGGCGCTTTCTTTCAAAAAACGGACTATTTAACCATTTCCAGTAAACAATTCAACTTGACAAAAATGCATTGAATACCATTGAGTGCTACCTTCCCAGGGATCCTCTGCCATTTCCCTGACTTTCCAGGTTTCAATTGAAAACCTTTTCTTACCCAAAGACAAGGCAAAAGTCAGCAACGCCCATATAACCAGGTAGCAACCTGATCCCACCCAAACAACATCAAAATGTCTAAAAATAAGTTTGATAAACGAGGTGTATCCCCCATAAAGTGCCTAATTTTTTAAGGAGGTTACCATTGGTATGTTAAGCACGTATGTTTACTTCCAGGTGGGTGTGGACCAACGTTGACATTTTAGGCCTTGTTTTCAGTTTCATGGTTAGGATTGTACTTTCCAGGTTCAAAAGGTGCAGCCATTTGTTTTTTTACCTCCGACCTCCCCATTACCTCATTATAACCCTTATGAATATCCTAATGCACTTCCATTATTCAACAGCGAAAATAAATTTGCATATTTAGGCTTACCCTTGCCTTCTTCCCCTTAGGAATCCCCTTCCTTATTTTTTTAAGGGGGAAGAAATTAAGTGAAAAAAAATAGACATTCGTATTTGATTTTGGGCGGAAGCCACGAGTCTGGGGTCTGTCTTGCATAATTTTGTAAAAAAATTTGCCAAAAAAATGTGAATTTGCAGTCTATAAAATTGGGGGGAAATGCATTATGCATAGCATACATTGGCATTTCTGGATTGTGTTACTACGATACATTTCACGAAGACACGAAAAATAACGCAGGTAATTGGAAATGAAAATAATAAAATTAAATATTATAAACCAAGTATAAAATACAACAGAACATAAAGAATGTATACAATCAGAAAAGGCATACCAAAAACTAACAAATTAATGCCAAACGTATAACGAAATATTGAATACCAAAGAGTACTGAATATGGAACAACATTCCAAAAAAAGAAAAGAATAGAAAAGAATATACCAAAATGGAAAACAAAATCACAAAATAATGCCAAAAGTAAAGCAGAAAATCCCAAAAATATAAAAAAATTACAACAAAACATTCCAAAAAAGAAACAAAACATTCCAAAAAAGAAACAAAACATTCCAAAAAAGAAACAAAACATTCCAAAAAAGAAACAAAAAGAAAGATCACATCCCAAAACCATGACAAAAAATAGAATAAAATATTCCAAAAGTATGGCTTTTCGAACAAGAAACAATTCCAAAGGTATGCCAAAAATAAAAGAATAAATTCCAAAAATGTATGCCAAAAATAAAAAATAAAATTTTCCAAAAGCATACCATAAACAGAACAAAAAAAATTCTAATCTATGCCAAAAATACAGCAGAAATTCCAAAACTATTCCAAAAATAGAAGAGAAAATTTGCAAATATAGAAAAGTAAATCCAAAAACAGAAAAGAAATTTCCACAAATATAAGAACAAATTCCAAAACTATGGTAAAAATAGAAAAAATAAACATTTCCAAATATAGAAGAGAAAATTCGCAAAATAGGAGAAAAAATTCCACAAATTGAAAAGAAAATTCCCAAAATTTAAAAAAAAAATTTCACAAATAGAAGAAAAAATTTCAAAACTATGTTAAAAATACCAAAAAACTGTCCAAATATAGAAGTGAAAATTTCAAAACTAGAAGAGAAAATTCCTAATATATAGAAGAAAAAATTCCAAAAGTATGCAACAAATACAACAAAATTTCCAAAAGCATACCACAAACAGAACAAAAAATTTATAATCTATACCAAACATACAACAGAAATTCAAAAACTATTCCAAAAATATAAGAGAAAATTTGCAAATATAGCAAAAAAAATCCAAAAATAGAAGAAAAAATTCCACAAATAGAAAATAAAATTTCAAAACTAGAAAACCAAATTCTCAAAATAGAAGATAAAATTCCACAAATAGAAGTAAAATGTCCAAAACTATGGTAAAAATAGAAGACAAATTTCCAAATATAGAAAACAAAATTCTAAAAACAGAAGAAAAAATTCCAAAGCTATGCTACAAATAAAGACAACAATCAAAAAAATTGAACAGAAAATTCCAGAAGTACAGCTGTATATATGTCAAAAAAAAAAATAGAACAGCAAATAGAATCTAATGACCAACAGTAGGAATAAAATAGCACAAAATAATTGTACAAAACACAGCAAAATTAAATGCCAACTATAGGCTAGTAGTAGACATAATTCCTCGGTTTAACAGGGGGGAGGGGGAGTGGGGGAGTGGGGTAACCCCCCCCCCATAACCCCAGTTCAAAATGCCAGAATCCAAACCCTAGAAGTAGACCCAATGCAAGCACATACAGGGAGAAAAACTTCCCTGACTTTCCAGGATCCACCTGAGCATATCAATTCCAAGGCAAGGGCATTCCACTTTTGTCCCACAGCCGGATAACGGAAGCAAAACAGAACGGTAGTAAGAAAAAGAGTCAGTGAGACCAGTTTTCTCCCCAAACTTTTTCCTTATTAGTCCCAATCTTATTTTCCCCAAGTACTTTCCTCATTACATAGCCAATGGCCACACTTGCAAAGAAGAAAGTTCCTGCATAAAATTCAGATCTCTTTGGAATTTAATTCTGGGCGCATTTTCCATTAAGTTAAAGCAACATTGTTTCCGGGCGTGAAACACGGAAGAGACACCCATAACCCAGACTTTGTCCTTCTCCAAAGTCTTGCTGCATACCTTCTTAACTTGCAACAAAATTACCAAAAACTCAGTAGGACTTCCTGACCTACAATCCATGGACTTTCCAAAAAAAAAACCCACAACAATAGTTGCATGGTGCCCTAAACACCTGACATCGTTCCTATAATGTTATGCAATGCATTCTTATCAACTTTAATATTTCTACAGGAACAAGCGGTTTTTAAGAAAACTATTACAACTTTCTGGAAAGTGTTACTATCCCTTGCAGAACTATTATTACTACAAAATTAGCAAAGCTCCAAGTCAGTCTCTTGTTGTCCAATGCATTTTTCTCAACTTTACTCCTTCTACAGGAACAGTTTTCAATCATGATTTTGATATGTTATTCAGGTAATATGCATTTCCAATCATGATTTTCATAAGTTTTTTTTAGATTACATGCATTTCCAATGACAATTTTTAGATTTTATTCTGATTGCATTTCCAATCATGGATTTCATAAGTTTATTTTAGATTACATTCATTTCCAATGACAATTTTTAGATGTTATTCTGATTATATGCATTTCCAATCATGGATTTCAAAATTGTTTCAGATTACATGCATTTCCAATGACAGTTTTTATATGTTATTCTGAATATATGCATTTCCAATCATGGATTTCAAAACTTTTTCAGACTACATGCATTTCCAATGACAATTTTTATATGATATTCTGATTACATGCATTTCCAATCATGGATTTCATAAGTTCTTTTAGATTACATGCATTTCCAATGACAATTTTTATATGTTATTCTGATTATATGCATTTCCAATTATGGATTTCAAAACTATTTCAGGTTACATGCATTTCCAATGACACTTTTTAGATGTTATTCTGATTATATACATTTCCAATAATGGTTTCCATAAGTTTATTTTAGATTACATTCATTTCCAATGACAATTTTTAGATGTTATTCTGATTATATGCATTTCCAATCATGGATTTCAAAACTTTTTAAGATTACGTGTATTTCCAATGAAAATTTTTAGAGTTTATTCTGATTATATGCACTTCCAATCATGGATTTCATAAGTTTTTTTTAGATTACATGCATTTCCAATGACAATTTTTATATGTTATTTTGATTATATGCACTTGCAATCATGGTTTTCATAAGTTTTTTTTTATGATTACATTCATTTCCAATGACAATATTTATATGTTATTCTGAATATATGCATTTCCAATAATGGTTTCCATAAGTTTTTTTTATGATTACATTCATTTCCAATGACAATTTTTAGATTTTATTCTGATTATATGCACTTCCAATCATGGATTCCATAAGTTTTTTTCAGACTACATGCATTTCCAATGACACTTTTTAGATGTTATTCTGATTATATGCATTTCCAATAATGGTTTCCATAAGTTTTTTTTATGATTACATTCATTTCCAATGACAATTTTTATATGTTATTCTGATTATATGCATTTCCAATAATGGTTTCCATAAGTTTTTTTTATGATTACATTCATTTCCAATGACA
>JAQIXP010001042.1:0-20475 GCA_034700285.1 Proteroiulus fuscus
GAAAATTAATAACTATTGGATGGCAATTAATAAATCAATTTCAATTTCGTCAATCGTCTTATTTTTAACCCCTCTTTCAATAAAAAAATGCTTGAGGTAAGGTGGAACTGTCCCTTTAAATTCTTTCATTAAAAAAATTTATTAATTTTCATAAATCGAAATGGACGTTATGCATGGCGCCCTCGTGTGATTGGGGACAGAAATAATGTGAAGGGTCTAAAATTAAGTTACTGCATGCTTAAACTCTTTAGCTTAAACTTGAAACTTAAAACAAGTTTTAGGAACATTTTGGGGTATATAGTCAGTTTTCTAAAGCTTGAGAAATTAAAAGGTTAATTGGAAAATAATAAAAGTCAATAGATGAAAATGTGACAAATTATTGTAATGTAATAAATGATGGTAACCATTCAGTCTCATATGCAAATAGTCCCTTTTGATAGTTGACATTGAAACTACACCAGGTGGTGCCACTGTTCTGAGCATGCGCACGTGCAATGTAATTAAATTTATTTCCAAAAGAGAAAAGAATAATTGCAGCCAGTGTGACCAGCTATAGGGATTTTTTTTATAATTTCTTCAGTTAATAAAGGAAAAGCTAAACTTAGGGCTGATTTGTTTCAAAACAATAAAAATAATTGATATTTATCAGGTTTTTTTATTAACTACTTATAGAATTGTCATTATAGGCCTCTTAATCTTGCATCACTTTTTCTTGTGATTTTGAATATTTATTTATTATGCAACATCCCATCAGTACAGTAGGCCTACCAAAAGAAGTCATTTTTTTAAAAATTTATTCTCTGTTTTTGATTATTTTCTTACTTTTACCTTTATCTGACAACACAGTCAACTTTTGAAACATAAGTAGGCCTATGCAAGATTATTCTATAGTGAGTCAGGGAGGTGTTTCTCGATAGTTACCAGATGCACCTTCTCGCAGTTTCATTAAGGGAAATCCCATTTTGATGATTCAATTCTATTTTCCTTTTTTTCTCCAGAAAAGAAAGTGATTGTTGAAATCACTTTGTGCAAATGTTCAAACGTAACCTCTAATGGTAGTATAGAAATGCTGATACGCAAAAGATACGTACAACTCGCAGGTAACCTTAAGAATCTAGCTTGAATGCAATCTTAAGACGAGTTCAAGTAAATCAATGCCCTCGTGTCGTCTTGGGACCTAAAAGATATTATATGACACCAAGTAAGAAAATGAAAAAGGGATTTTAGAAAAGTGCCATACAAATTGCCCCACTAGTGCAATTTTAATATGGGATTTATTTCGATAAATTGTGTATACATCCGGGCAACATCTTTTCCGATGATTTAGGGCCAATAAACTTTTTGTGAGCTTGCTTTGTGAGCAATATTGTTACCTAGTATCCCTAAGTCCTTTATGTAGTCAGATTGTGAGCTTATATTTTTAAAGCATGCATTTTCTAGCTTGAGATTGTGAAAAAGGAGGGAAAAAATGGCGTCTTCTGTTCTGATTTGCAATGGTTGTCTATGGTTACCTGGCTTCAAGTGAACTCAGTATATCACAATATACCACAAGCTGGACAAATATGTAAATGCATTGAGCATTTCACTATTTTTGAAGGAAAGTAATTGGGTTAAATATTGATTTTTTTTAAAATTTTTGACTGAAGAAGCATGCTGCTTATACACTCGAATAGCTAAATAGGCATATAAAGTGTATCCTATTTTGCTTGTAGATAAATTATTCATTGTAGTTGTGCTGTATTTTTAAGTGCATGCTCAAAAATATCATTTAATTAGAAAAAATGAAGCTCAATTTCATTAGTGCTTTAATTTGAATTGATAAAGATGCTTATTTTGTGAATATTTTTCTTGGAAATCATTTCAATTGAAATACAAAAAAAATGTGAATAAAGGTAGTAAATCATGCAATTTAATTTCAAATGAATTAGTTTTGTATACAGGGTGTTTCATTCAAAACGTTCCACCATGGGCAACTTTGGAGCTGCTCTTTAAATGAACTGTGTGTCAGTAAACCTGTGGTGGCACTGCTTTCCCTATTTGGTTTACTGACTCATAGTTCATTTCAGGAGCAGAATGAAGCACCCTGTATTCTTAAACCCAATGTTAACAAGAACATAAAACTATTGCATAGCAATGCTCATAATGTTATAGAAATTGCAGAAACAATATGAATTTCAAGGATTTAAGGAACTTGTAAAAAAAACTCAAACTGTGAAAGGTTTGCAATAAGAGAGAATATCATTAATATATAGAAAGTCTTGAAAATTCTGTTACTTCTAGCAAATTGATATAGATACACAGTTAAGGGGGTCGTTCACAAATTGCGTCACATCGATGGGGGAGGGGCTTTTCAAAAGTGTCTTATAATAATTGGATTATAACTGTACTAGTAACTGTACCCAAAGTAATGTTGACAATTAACACCAATTGAAAGCATTTGCAAGAATTAGCATAATTTCTTATCAATGCATGTGCTGGAAATTAAATATACTATAGGCCTATAAATCATTCTTGCAAAGCAAGGTTTTTAAGCTAAAATAATTTTTGTTTGATTTTTTTTTGTGTGCAGAGTTGAGGGTGGAGGTATGAGGTATGAGGAGGTAATATTTTTAGGCTGTTTAGGGGGAGAGGGTGGTGAATAATTTGAAAAACTGGTGCTAAATATGTAAATGCCCCCGGTAATAGCTCTTGATTTTGGGAAAAGAATTTATATTAATTCAACAGACTGTCATATAGGGGATCTACTTTTGGATAGGATTATTGGTGATACAATTATGAAGTCAGTCAAATTGTTTGACAATGTGATTAAAACTGATTTGGCACCTTTATCCCTGTCTGAAAGTGACACGTCCTGATTAGCACTAAGGGGAAGAACCCTTACCGGTGTTAATATCCCAGCCCAAGTGCAAATAGAAATTGTCTGCAGTTGTTTGTCAAATGGATCATAACAGCATGGAATTACCATATGTATAAGAGGTCCATATGGCGTCATTAAAATAAACTTTTTTAGCATGTGTGGTGGGGATGTTCCCTAATAATGACAACTGTCCTGTGTGTCCATATGCAAACCTTCCCTTGACAGAACCTCCCATCTGTTGATGCCTCAACACTGAATTTTGTTAGCCATTTGCCCCACTAATCTGCACATTTTTTTTCTGACCCTCAACTCATTTTGAAGTCACCAAACGTGATTTTTTTTCTCCCCCCTCGTTTTCTTCATAAACACTGCCAGTCTCCTACATCAATTGGACAGCGATGTAATGACCTGTGTGATGACCCCACGCATGCGCATCCTTGTCTTTATCTGATCCTCCTCGGGCTGTCTTGTGGAAAGCAATATTTTGTCTAGGCAGGGTTGTCAGTAACTCTTGACATGTGCTTTAGTCGACCTGTTAGTTCCCTTATTGACAATGTGACGCCCTCTGTAGGTTGGCGACGTCACTAATCCAGGTAAAAACATTGCATTAATAGTTTTGAAGCAGTTGCATGCAGCTAACTGCAATTAACTGGTAACTGCACACAAATTAACGTTGAAAACTAGCACCAATTGAAAGCATTGGTCAAGAATTAACATAATTTCTTATCATAAATTTGCAGGAAATTAAATTTTCTAGGCCTATAATTTAAAAAAATACTGGTTAAGTCTTTCAAATAGATAGAAAAAAATGCCTGGAATTGTTAATCATTTTCTGGCAAATGGTGGGAACGTATAGTCTCAATTATAAACATTAAACGAATTTTCATTAGCAAACATTTAAAAAACATGAAAGGAAAAGACCCACTTTGAAAGGAGGAAGAGCATAAAAAATTACAAAATTTATGGAAATTACAATTTGATTTGAGCCTACCAATCATTAAATAAATGTCCTGAATATATGGATTTGGTTAAAAATACAAAGCCCCAAGTAGGTACCAGTTTTTACTGACAGTATGTAGAGCCCTCTACTGGATAAAAGGCATCAGTTCTCATGGAACACGTAAAATTGCATGTCATAGAGGGCGCCACCAACTTTCAATGTCAGCTGAAAACTATGGAAAAATGGCGCCTAGCATTATTTGACAAACGTGAATATGGAAACTTTGCTGCACTTATTATTGACACAGCCATTTATCTAGTAAGTTCATACAATTTAACTATAGCCTATTAATTGCAAAAGAAAATGTGCTAAGTTCCACCTCTGCCAACAGTGGTTGCTGTACTGGTCTACAGAGGGCATCCCATTTTCATGTAAGAAAGTGTGAGGCCATTGTTGCTCTCATTCTATGGGCCTGTATGGAAAAGCGAAGGCAAGAATGGATTTTGTGGTTTTATTTTCCATAAAATCGAGGGAACTATGTATTGAAATTTCTTAGTAGATCCACACCTCGTGGGGGTCAAGTACCTTCCAAGATCAACCAGGAATTTGAATTTAAAATTTAAAATTCCTCCTCAACTGTCCATTTGTATTTTTATTTGGCATTACCCAGTCCACCCCCATTGCTGCTCTAGTGTGGATGATGTGGATCCGCCCCTTCAGCATTGACCTTAGGCCTCGTTTTTCCAAGATATTCAAGCCGCAACCAGAAATGTATATTGACAAAGTTTTGAGATTTACTTTTGTATAAATCAAAGGCAAGATTCTTGTCTGCAAAAATCTCTTGAAGAATGAGGAGGAGGAGGAGGAAAAGGAGGAGGAGGGCACGTGTCGGCTTGCATCCACAAACAGTCTTGGCAGTCCATGGCCTGAAGAAATTTACCTGTAGAGCCAGAGATGCTGGCTGGCCTGTGTGAGGCGCGGCTGGTGCTGCATTTTCATATGATTATAGAAAATTCGTAAAACATTTTATGAAAAATGGGTTTTTCAACATGGAGTTCGTCCACTTTTCTCTCTTGTTATACTTGGAATGTCGCCATTAAACTATAACTCACTCAGCCCTTTTCAAGTCCGGTAACTCCCAAAGCTTTTAATATAAATTAAGGCTGAAGCAGTTTAACCGAGGACAGATCTGCATGCTTGTACAACCATTATTTTTAATATATTCTGAACGGGAAAGTGTGCCTTGGCTTCTCTCTCCACAGCTAATGTGGAAAGTGTTTTAATTTTCATTCCAATGTAGCCGAAAAATGCAACATTTTAGGCCTTGTCTTAATTTTTTGTCTGTTTTGTAGTGGAATATTTTGAATCATATATTGTAAATAATTCACTGACTGACATATTTCTGGGATGGGGTGGGGATAAATTCACCCTAAAAGGTCAAGATAGGTCATGGAAGGTCACGTAATGGAGATACAGTTGCACCAGTGTAAATTGTTACCTCCCATGTGCTAACCTTTGCTTTACTGCTGTACTGATATATGGTCGAAGCTCTGTAGGGTTTACCACGAGTACTACAGGTTAAATTCTAACGGAAGCTTAAAGGGAAAGTCCCACTTTCAAAAGAAATTGGTTGAAGGAAAAAGTGCAAAAAATTATAAAATTCATGGAAATTACAATTTGAGTTGAGCCTACCTGAATAGCCTACATGGATTTGGATGAAAATATAAAGCCCAAATAGGCACCATTTTACTAACAATATGTAGCGCCCTCTACTGGATAAAAGGTATCAGCTCTTATGAAACAATTAGACATGCATGTCCTAGAGGGCGCTACCAACTTCAATGTCAATTTCATTAATGTGGAAACTCTGCTGCACTTATTATTGTCATAAGTTCATAACCATTCATATCTAACAATGTAAGTGGGAACAGCTCTAAATATCACTTGTTACAAAGACTAAAGTGGGACTTTCCCTTTAACTCCTTGTTTGCTAATCTTATGTATGTAAAAATGTCAGTGATTAGTTAAATTAGGAAAAAATATTGATTAACTTTTAGTTTAGATTAAATTTTTCTTTAATAGTGAGTTATTTTTATTACTCCAGTATTCTTTTTTTTTCAAATTTCTACAAAATGTTTGTTGAATTTGATAAAACACATTGTACCTTGGGGTTAAATTTAACTTTTTACTGTGCAGCTGGCTCTGAGTAAGTTTGGATTTTTGAGAAATCTCTATATAAGTCATAAATACTTCATCAACATAAACGGGTAAATTTCAGTAAATAGGCGTGTTTAGGTCTTGTTTAATTATTGTTGTTTTTTATTGGGCTTATTTTTTCTAGAAATTTTGTAAAAGAATTCGGTTAGGTCTTTGTGTTTATTTATAAACTAATCAATAAACGAGCATGGCCAGGACGATCAAATCACAACTGGTTCCTTTTTACATTAAATTGGACCATTTGCAGCAGTTTGACCTCCCACTGAGGGGGTCACGTTTTAGTAATTGCTGAACTGTTCCGATAACATAAATATTTTGAAATGCGACTTGGTTCTTGCGTTTCAAACTATTAGTTTGTGTTTCATTTAATTGAATCTTTATCAAAGGGCATGCCTTAGAATTTGCGCCACCTAAACAAATAAAACGATGTGTAACTGGAGCAGATCTAATTTCTAAAGAAAGTTTAGTTTTCAGGGGCCCTAAATTTTGAAATAAGAATACATGGCATGTTTATGGCATTGTTTCCAGTCATTGATTATATACTCTATAGGCTAGTTTTATTTAAAATTAAAAAGGAAAATTGTTTTATTTTTACTAAAATAAATAAGCCAACATTATTAATTTATTAGCAGTTTATACATTTCTACTGTACATAACGTAGGCTGACTGTAAGGTATTGAGTTGAATAGATTTGAATTGAAAATAACATTTATCCAATGCGCTTTTATAAATCTTTCAAAATTATCTTTTCATGTATAAGTCCAGAAAAAAACATTTCTGTGGAAAATTTGTCATTTATTTTGTAAGTATAAAACCAGAAATATAAGTTGTTTCAAATATATAATCATGATTCTGAAAATAATTTCTGCTAAACCTTTTCACATGAGTAAGCCCACCTACATAATATTCCTCTTTCAAAAGTAAAGTGCCACCTATGATGAATAACTTTCAACTACTGTTAAACCTGTGCCAAAATGACGGCCCATGGTATTTGCCATAGTGTATATATGGCACCATCTATGATGATCACTGGGAGTGTCTGAATTATCCTGTTATCACTGTACTGTTTTTTTTAAAAAAAATACCAATTTAGGTGTACTTATAGTTTATTGGTGTTATGTCTTAAAACCTGTATTTTTATAGAATTCTTTAAAATTACATGTTTTCTCTCATATCCAATATCTGATAGTATAATGAAATTGATAGGGCGGTGCATGATACAGGTCCAGAAACCGAAAAGCAAAACGAGTTTGATTAAATACGTGCGTGCTTATTTTGGCAGGTACAAGTTCACCAAACAATGTTTTTTCTGGATTATCTCCTATTTTTTAAAACATTTCCTGCATGCAGTAGCCTAAACTAGGAAGGTGATAAAACTATGACTATTTTTTCATGAAGTTAATTATAGTTTGAGCATATTTTCAAGCATGCTGATTCTAATTTTTATCTCTGAAAATGCATATATGAGAATGCTCCCCCACTGTTTTAGGCTAAAGATTATTACTCTGAACTAAGTAACCCCTTTGGCCTTCCTCTAGGAGATAACACACGCCAGAACTTAGCACTGACAACATTGTCTATGTTTTGATATAAATCTCTAATTTTTAATATTGTTTTTTCGAAAGTCAAAATGCTGCATGTTTTATGGCAGTCGACTGGGATTTTTGAGTCTTCTTTTGAGACCATAAAATATTTTTAATCTGGAAATCTTGATTTTTATACATTAATCCACCCACCATGTTTCAAGCTGATGAAGAACTAGTTGATCCCATTTGGCCAAGGAAAAAAAATCTTAATCAAAAACTACTTTTGTATCAAGCACCTTGCAACATATAATCAAGGAAATAATTGCACAGATAGTACAACCAATGAATTATTCGATTGCTTTGAGAGATAAACATTTTGCTCCTAATGTAAATTATAGTTATTATATAGGCCTAGTTTTTTTTTTTTTTTTTTTTGCATAGATCCGTTTATGGTGATTTTTCACGTCCAAATTAATAGCTGGGCCTGTGTTTTAATCCGAATTTGTTTCGCATTTGTTTCGACATATAAGACCTGCATGTTGGTTACCATTGACCTCTGCTTTGAACAACCTAAAAACCTAATTAATATAGACTTTTTAATTGAGCATTAACCGCCTTTAATTGCAGGCTTGTTATAACTTCAATGGTAATATTTTGAAAAAGTGGATTTTGTTGTCCATCAAAATTCATTTTTATGGCATTTTTCCTCAAAAATTTTAATGTATAATACATCAATGTGTATTTTTGGGCAGCTTAGTTGTTTTCATGGTCTTTAAAACAGCTTTTTTGATAAGCATCAGTTCAGAGTTCAAAGGCAAAGCTTATAGACGACCTGATTAAACTTGGCACCATCTTGTTTAGCAAGTTCAACTTCATTTTTTTTTCTTTTTTTCGCTAAATTGGTATAATTGCTATGTTAATTTTGATTAATTTTGAAGGAAATATATAGTGGTAATTCTACAACATAATTAACAAGAAATCAATTAAGCTTTGCTAAAGTTGACTGGATTATATTAATACTTATATTTTTTGATTTCAAATTATATTTGAAAGTTTGCTTGATTGTGAGCTCATAACGTAGATTGGGTTACATTGGTACAAGGCATTTTTTTTAAAGAAATTACAAGTGTTACATTTTATATAAAGGGTTTATAGAATTCTATTTTAAATTACTTCCCATAGATGGCGCTTAAAGTTTGAAAGAGGTCTATTGCAAATGCATTACAAAATAATCTTATGGTAGTTTCTATAGAATCTAGATTAAGATACAGCTCATCATAGATGGCAGCATGAATCTATGGAAAATAGCATGGGCAGCCATTTTGTGCTTGTCTAAAGTGCTAGTTTAACTTGATTCCCATAGATGGCGCTTTAAGTTTGAAAGAGGGTTATTACAATTGCATTACAAAATTATCTTATAGTAGTTTCTATATAGATTCTAGATCTTGTTACTTTGTTTCACGGCAATTTATTTAAAAATAGGAATTTTTGATTTTAGAAAAAAAAAGGCTTCTGAAAATAGGCTAATTTTTTTAATTACTTTAATTGTTCAATAGATTTCAAAAAGTTTTTTTTACACGCTTTCCAGTAAAAAAAATTTCAATTTCTATGGGATTTTTGAGATTACTCATGAAGAAAAACTTTAGAAAAACATTTTAGTTTTTAGAAGAAAAAAATGGTTAGAAAAATAAATATAGCTCATAATTTTTTCAGCCCTCGGTGTTGATAAACTTGCCATGTAAAGCTTTTATGAAAAATAATAATTTTTTTCCCCCCGAAATTGGGTCATGTATAAAAGCTTTTGGTTAGAATTCAAGACGAGTTGTCTAATTCTTATATGGATTCTTGAATGTATTTAATTTTTACCTTGAAATTTCGGAAGCCTACTAAAGCACACGTATAGTATATGCCGTGCACCTGTCGTATATTTGCAGTAAATTTAGGCCTATGCATTTAATAGTTATAGGAAGTAGTCTGGTAACTAGGCACATACTGTCATGTTTACCCCTGAAGCCAGTATTTATGGAGTTAATATATGCCAAAAATACCATTTCGGACATAGGTTGATGAAAGGTAGGCCACACACTTGGAACCAGCAGGATAGAAAAACATACACAGACATTAAATTTTGAAATAATACTTTTCAAGATTGAACTATAGTACAATATCGTTGTGGTTCCCACCATCTTCTAGGCGGCCATCTTGAAAACAGTTCCCACGTCCAAAAGTAGTGCATTACAAATACACATTCAGAAATACATTAGAAATTCCAGAATGCATTTGGGAGGTAAAATTTATTATATAATGGGGCGTCCCAGAATGCATTTTGATGCTTAACCCGGCAGCGTATTTACAATTCAACACACTTGTATGGGAGTTCCATGCATTCTGATTGGTTTAGAAGGGCAATTAGAAGAGCAAACCAAAAAGTACTTCTGAACCATGGAACCCCCCTAATGAGGGGGCTCTGCTCCCAGACCCCCTTAAACCTAACCTAACCAGGCAGCCTATACCTATAGACCAACTTTTTGGCTGATCTTTTCTTGGTCCGTACAACTCAAGTGTTGAATTGAAATGCATTTCGGCAAGTTTTATTGGAAAATGTATTTTATAATGCATTCAAAACTATTTTTCAAAATGATATACATGCTTAAAATGCATCTGAGAATATAAATTTAAGGTTCATACTGACCTGGAAAGTCAGGAAAGTTTGCAAAAACAAATTTGTCACGGAAAAATATAAAATAATCAAGCATGTAAGGGAAAAACATTGAAATTTAATATTGCCATTTTTTAATTATAAATTCAATGCAGCTAGCTAGCTAATGATAAACTATCCTAATTTTAACATATTCAATTTTTTAAAGATTCTAGAATATTTGCAATGTAAATGTCATATCTATTGTGAGTATACAAGTATTTTGTATTGTAATTTCAAGGAACATTTCTATTTTAGATCAGGGAAAGTCAGGGAACCCCACTGATTGAACCCTGGCATTTGACAATGCCTTCAAAATGCATTTTGCAAGGGTTTTAGTAATACATAATCATTGTAGAACGTTTATTAAATGATGAAGTGGCTATCTATAGATGCATTACTTTTCAATAGCTGAAGTTAAACAATTATACTGGCTTTAATACTGAAAGCTTGATATAAGATGTTCATTTTCCTCTTGGCGGACATCTCAAAGAAAGCTTGTTATTGCTTTTACCAAGACTTTTTTAAAGATTTATATAGCATTATTTTGTCTTATATATAGGCTTTATAGCCTTTATACGTTTATATCTTCTTCTAATTAGCTTGTTTATTGTTTTCACGAATGGGTAGTCCGATCAGTTAGGATTTTATGTATTTCGATAATATGACGTATATAGGAAAAAAAGCCACCCCAATCAAGAGCTTAATCTCGAAAATCTTCAAGGGTTATATTATTTTTGTAATATATATTCATTGCATGCGTATTGAAGTGTGTTGAATGTGTATACACACGCATTGACCAAAATGACTCTTGAGTTGGATTTTGTATAAGTCATTGCCTAGTTACTGAACTTTTCGATCAATACGAGCGAGAGTTTTTAAAAATAGACGGCATTATATTCCAATAAATTTCAATAGACTTAAAAGATATAAAAAAGCGTTTTATATCGTAAATTTTTTCCCTGGCTGCATGTTTGTAAATTCTAAGGAATAATGGCAATTTGAATCTTAAGAAAAATAGACTAAGCGTGTCTTAAAATCCTTCAACGGTGAACAGATCCGAGGGGTGGATCCTTTAAAATCCTCGGCTTTATTCTTTTCGTAAATTTCTCGAAAGTACATGCATGAAAAGCCAGTAAATCCATTTTGATTTAAAACCTTTTCAAGCCCGATGGAAAGAAGTCAAGTCGCAAATTTGTTTCTTAAGATAAGGCAAATACACATAAAAATACACGCTTGGTGAGGTCTTGTGTGAATCAACTGCTGAGGAGTCGCAATAAAATCTGACATTTATATATTGGGCCATGAACATTAAAATTGCTCCAAGAGTTTAAAATATTTAAAATTGTTATCCATTTAAAGAAAAAGCAATTCTTAAGGCACTTTCGGTGCATGGAGATCGATATCGAAACTCTCAAACTCGGTTTTCCAATTTTTGACTAAGGTCTATGGACTTCGTGCTAGGGATTTCAATTTCAACAGAATGGCAATTGCAATTTTTTTTTCAATATTTTTTCCACTTCTTGTACTGGTTTGTAGTGTGTATAAGTCTAGAATTTAATTCCAAAGGTTCAGGAGAAAAGATACAGATATGAAGCAGATGTGGCCTGCATTTCTAGGAATATTTTCCAATTTGTAAATGCAGGAGTTTGGATTAGCACACGCCAAATAGTTAATTTATTGTGAATTAACTTTATCGCCCCCTTTTTTTGACCAGTAAGATTTTTTTATATTTTCTATGGGGGGGAAACATCTAACGTCCATAATTTTTTCAAGTTTCAATCCATTTTGACATAAGTGCCCATCATCACTTTTATTTCTCTCATGCAGGAGTATGAATTGGGTACTAACTCAAAATGTCAGTCCTCAGAGGAAGCT
Organism: Proteroiulus fuscus; assembly: GCA_034700285.1. Classification (NCBI taxonomy): domain Eukaryota; kingdom Metazoa; phylum Arthropoda; class Diplopoda; order Julida; family Blaniulidae; genus Proteroiulus; species Proteroiulus fuscus. The sequence continues at coordinate 12,117 of JAQIXP010001042.1, forward strand.
GCAGGGATTGTGCTGCAGTATTTAACTACTAAATCAGGGAGGGTCATACTGGTTAACCTATGAACCCATTTGTGATATAGATTTCAACTAGAGTTTAGCCTGTAATAAAATGGCGGTCAATGCAATTTTGTCATAGACCATGGTGCCAATTATGATGACTGCTAAATGCCCCATACTAAAATAACAGAATTTTTTGTCGAATGGGGCATTATGGGACAAATTTTGAAAGGAGAGTATATAGGCCTATAGAGTACCAGTATTATAGTATTTTCCAATAATTTTTGGACCTGAGACCGCCACCTAGTGCCAGTTTTATTTTGATCCTTTGCAGTTGTCTTGCATTGGAGCTACCCTTATAACTGCCAACATAAGCCCCCATTTAAGGCAACTGCAAGCGATGAAAATGAAACTGGCGCTAGGTGGCGGGCTCAGGTCCAAAACTTATTGCAACAGACTAACGGCCTTCGATAGTTTAATCTCAAGAAAGGTAGTAGTTATAATGCAAAGCAATTAACAAGGTTTTGCTGCTGATTTCCCTGGTTTTCACTGATCAAGTTTCATTATTGTCCTAATCAAAATAAGGATAGGCCTAGATCTAAAAAATTCGTATTATTGATGATCTCAAGATTTGGTCATGGTTAGTTTACTACGCTTCGTGAGTTACTGTTGTCCAGAAATTATACAGCCTTAGCTCAATCTATGGTTAACTGTAAATGTATTTTTCACAATTAGACTAATTTTTGCCAACATTTTTGCAGCAATTATCACCTTAAATCTGAAATTCAGTTCTGTAGAAACTTTCTCTGAATTTTAGCAAGCTAGGACCTAACTGATTGATATTAAGAAAAGTTTTTGGAATACTAGGCCTATTTAATAAACTAAATCTAGAAAACATAAAGGAATTGACTAAAATTTTAAACAAGGAAAAAAAATAGGCCTGGCTCGTCAATGCATATTTAGTTACACATTATTTTTAGCTCTCTTCCCAGTCTTGTTGGGGCCATAATTCTTGCAAGTATTTCATGTATTTTTAAAAATATATGTAAAACTAGCCTTGACCCAGGAGGCAATACCCCCTGCTTTTCACTATTTGGCACCCTGCATAGAAGTTCGCCTATGGACAAATTTCTGCTGATTAACGCCACGTGCATTTATATTACAAGAAGTTTCTTGTAGATATAAAAGTTGAAAATGCATGCTAAAGGGTATTAACCCTCGTATAACAGTCGTATTTTGCAACTATACAAACAACATTCACTGTCAAATTAAAAAAAAAATAATAATAATGAAAAAAAATCAACACACATTTTTCACCCCCCTCAGTTAAAAAATGGTGGCCCACACATTAAAACTGTAATCTGATCATTGTCATTTGAATTTTTTGACGACTTCCTCGCCCATATCCTAGAGGCGAGGGAATTTTATTTTTTATCAAAAATAAATATTACAAGTTAGAGAATTGGATAATGAATATTTTAATGAAGAATGGGCACTTGATTTAAAAGTATAGTGAAATGGGAAAAATATCAGAAAAGTCTATTTGTTAATAGACACATTTGTTCATAAATAATAGGCCTACTAATAATGCAAGTATTATATAGGCCTAACTGAATTTGCCTTTTTTCCTGTAACATGACATATTGCGCCACCTGGAGGGAATTATTTGTCATCTTACTTTGTTCTTAAATCTCACCAGGAGTACGACTGCCCTACCACCTATAGGACAGGTTACAGCCCTTTACAAAATTAAAGAATGTCCAAGTAATGCTTGTCATCTTTAATCCTTGACACTTAGTTCCCTAAACCAGCAAAATGATCTTAGTACTTGGAACTGTATCTGACCATAGAGTTGGTTTACCATGAGTTAAAGGTTATCGCTGACCAAGCATTATTTTCTTGCAGTTAAGCAATAAAAATCAAAGATCTTACTTGTTTCTTAAAACACTGCATTAGTAATGCATATGAATTGGGGTTTTTTTAAATTAAAAATCATGATTTAAAACGAGAAGATTCTATTTTCATGAGTATTTTCTATTTTCATTTTCCAAGAAAATTCTATTAAAAAAGTTATAAAAATAAAATTTTCTCGACTTAAATCATGATTTTTAATAAAAAAAAAATAATTCCAATTAATTTGCATTGCTATTGCAGTGTTTTAAGAAACAAGTCTATTATAATCTTTGATTTTTATTGATTTTCTGCGAGATAATAATACCTGGTTAATTTTTTTTTTAAATCGTGGTTCTCTTGATTTGTGTACAACTTAGCTTATACCTAATTAACAGCAGTTTCATTTTTTCGCTATAGGCCTACTAATAATTATGCCATATTTCTAAAACCATATAGGCTACTTGAGAAATTGAATCCCTGGTGTCTTTAAACGTTTTCTAAAAATTTCAATTACTGAGCACCATTTAAGCGGATTACTTTTTCGTCAATGTTGATTTCATCTTCTGCTAAACAACCGAAATCCTTTGCTCGATATATGAAAAATAAAAGATTGCTGGCTTTTATTCTATTTTCAATTTCTATACTTTAGCTTGGATGTAAGATTTCATTCCTTATGTCGTTTGGGTTTTTTTTCATTTGTTAGACGACATATTTTTCTGGGTCTGGTTCACTTATTCTCTAGTTGAAATCAATTTGGTGTTTGTCAGGCAATCCATGTACCGTAAACTCTTTTTTTTTCTCTTATTCTTTACTGCTAAGAATGCATTGCTACTAATACAATCGGTGACAGCAGTCGTAGTTCAGATGCCTTATTTTAGCTAGCAGGAGTAACTTACTACATTTATACTAACCTTAACGGGGTTCATTTTCCACCTACCGACCAGTTAGTAAACTATGGGTTGCACTTGCATATTCCATTGGTGTGTTCCATTCAGTTGTTTCATTCTGCTTTTGGACCCAACTATGCCTATCACGTGCAGAATTAAGCAAATTTCTATGAAATATGCACCTGCAACCTATAGTTTCATTTCTGGCCGCTAGATGTATAAAATGAACAAAGGTAAAGGGGAAGTCCAACTTCATCACAAGTGTTTTTTACATGCTAAGCATTAGTACAAAAACTCAGAAATAAAATAACATTGGAATCAAACTTACATGTAATAAAAAATCAGAATTTTTATAAAAAACATGGGCAGCGCCATATTGCCTGATCTCAGGAATACCTGAATCGTAAAATTTCAGAAAATTCTAGCGCCATCTGTTATTAGTAATTGGAGAAAGGGTCACCATTGAAATCATTCAATTTTGGCTTCACTTTCCCTCTAAGCAATAATGCATAAAAAGCAATAAATGTTGGCCTATTCCAGAAAAAAACATGGCGGAAAATTTCTGAGATTTTAAGTATTGTTCACTTGGTAGTACTTTTGATGATAGTCAGACATTTAGTGACGTCAGCTATAATAGTTAAACTAAGAACCAGTTGCACCAACAAGAGTTAACATTAACCCAATGTTAATCTTATAGGTTTTCTTTGCATTCCTGAATTTTCATTGGCCCAAATCAGTCACATGATCATAATAACACAGGGTTAAGACTTAACTTTTGTTGGTGCAACTGGGCTCAAGGATATAAACAGTGACTAACCTTCCCTTCATATGCAATATTTTAAGCACTTTTTCGTTATAATTTCAAGCAATTTCAGTAGGTTTTGAACTTATAGTTTAATTTATTTGGACTGTTTAATTAAAGCAGCTACAAATCTACTATAATTCTGACTTAAAACAACCTGTAAATAGCCACAATATGCCATTTTCATTAGCATTTTGGTGTTTTTAAATACCAGAGCAGTAATGCAACAATGCAAAAATAATTAAAGTTCACACAAGCTGGTAATTGAAAGCAATTGAAACAACCTGCTCACAGCGAGTGAAGTTGAGTTAGGACTGACTGTCACAATAAATTAATTTTGGTCAGTTTCATTCACTGTTAATACGATTATACAAAAATGGGATCAGTTGCCAGTTTAAAGATGATAGCATTGCACAAAAATGATTCCCTCTAAAGGCTTGTTTTTGGCCAAATTCAGGCACATTATGTTCAATTCTTGCAATGTGGTAACCAGATGTGCCAGCCCTAATGGTGGGAATTGCGTTTTTGGGAATATTTCTTTGCCTGACTGATAGAAAAAAATGTATACTATGTCTTATGTCTCATGGGTGTTTGCACTAGATATATACTTTTAATTTAAATTGAAGATGCACAAACTTGTTAGTATAAACTTCAAATCCAGCCCCTAATCAACTCTGCATAATTTGTAAACTGCAGAAGGCATGGTTAACGTAAAACTTAATTATAGTTCAACATCATTAACAATTTATTTTTCGACTCAGTTTGATAATCGGATTGCATAAACAGTTCCATTTCAACGTTAACAACACACTTTATTGATATAACAAATGAGATTTCCTTATGAAACGAGAATGGAGAGGTAATTTGATGGAAGACGTTAAAGAAAAAGATGACAGATGAGCTAAGCAGATAATTTTCTTCAAACCTGATGATTTTTTTTTCTAAATTATATTTCTGAATAACTGAATTAAGCGAAACTTGTTACGTCAGAGTTTCTCTTAAGAATGCTTTAATATAAAGATAAAATCATCCATAATACAGAGAATTTGCCAATTTTCGTGAATTGTAAAGTAATTCACGAAATCTTCATTTGATGATGTCATATCTTGTCACCCTTTATATATTCGCGAAATGCTAGATTGTATTTAACGAAATTATTTAATTTTGTTTCGTATTTTTAAATGAGACTTGAAATAAAAAGAAAGCCCAATGCTGCCAGATATAAGGAGTTACCAGCAGGAAACCTACAGAAGGTGGGGACAAAGAGGCAGTATTTGCATGTGTTTGGTCACACTAATCTCTGTTGCCATTGGTTTACAGGGTTTAAATAAAATTTTAACAAAATGTTCTATGTTCCCAACCTTAAATATGCAAAGTTCAATTTTGTTTTATATAATTTTTTAAATAATATCACAAAAATTTGCAACCTCTCTAATACACAAATTTAGTTTGAAACAAAATGGCTTTGTGCTAAAGAAGTCCAATTAGACCTATGAATTAAAAACTAAACCCTTTTCAAAAGTACTCCCATAATGCACCATTTGACAAAATCCCACACTTTTTGGCCATTTTAGAATGGGTCATTAGCAGGCTTGTAGCCCGAGAAGGGGTTAATAGCAAAAAAATTAAGGGGCCATTTAGTATTCATCACAGAGGGCGTTATATGCCTATGGCAAATAGCATAGGCCGCCATTTTATTACAGGCTAAACTGTAGTTGAAATCATTCATCACAGATGGCGCTTTTACTTTTGAAAGGGGTCTATTGTGCCCATGTTGTGACGTAAGCAGTTCCAGCCTTTTAACCCCATTAATGGTTAAGATTTCATATATCCAGAATGCATTGCTGTTTGTTTTGCTGACCTGTGACGTCATTTTTTCTCTATAAGAAAATTAGAGATTTATTGGCTATGACATAAGAATTAGCATCAATTAATGTACATTTATTAGTTCATAAATCTAGATATAAAAGCAATTAAACTTTTGGCATATATTTATTCTGTATAATATAGTTTGACGTCATAACCATGCACTATACCTGCTGTGTTATGATGCCAATTTTTGTAATATTAAGCTAGATTTACCGGGTACACCATAAAATTTTAAATTAAATTCTTGTTTATTTATTAGTTCATAAAATGCAGCTATAAAGGCATTGAAACTGTGCTAATTTTGATACTTCTATATATATATATATATTCATTTCCCCCAAAAAATACTACAAAATATAGTTATAGAAATAATATGACCTAAACTGATTTGCTTGAAGTAGTTGCCATTGTCAATCTGGAATTCTTGCTATATTTAAAAATTCTTGACGCCAGCTAGAATAGGCCAATTTAGGCTGACAACTTAAAATAGAACTACTTGAAAATAGTGGAAAAAATTGGTACAACTGCCTTTGGTATATAATAATAGAGGTGTTGGAGGCTTGCATTATTGATTGCTCTTAAGCAGCATTTCATGTGCATTATGTATACCGAAATTGAATTGACACATTTAGAAAATTGTCTGAATGACCACAAAAAATGGCTAGTTTTTTTAGTTGAATTTCTTTGGGAGATAAAGAACAAAATTTTGGACTAGTTCTTTTGTGTCCAACATAAATTTAAAATGTTTAAATCAGTATGGATTTTTTATCATAATGATAGAAATGTGTAGCATGTATATACGACACGCCATATTGAGCAATTTCACATAAGGGAGGACAATTTTTCCATTGAAAAACCGATTTATCAATAGAAAATCTTGTCTTCTTTTAAATGGAAACAGACTATAGGCCTATAGGGTCAACATGGTGTGACATGGGAGAGGTACATGTAAGGAAAGTGTAACATCACAATAAATTTTAAATGTTTGAAATTTTAAAAAAACACCATTATTGTCAATTTTGTATTAATTTTGAAACAATATGCCAATTTCTTTTGAAATTTTCTGTGGTTAACTGTATTCACCACAGATTTACACAAAAAAATTCCAACATATAGGCTATTCGAAACAAGCAAAAAACAAAATGATATGTCATCAAAAGAGTATAGGCCTATATTGATTTTGCAATGTTGAAGTTGAAAAGTTGCAATCTGTATTTTTTTGGTTTTTAAATGTTTTTCTCAATAAATTGATTATAAGTTGTATTTATATTGAAGGTCTTCCTATGAACTTACACAAAATAGACCATTTGACCACTCCCACCCCCTCTTCCCTACTATATGCAAATGTGTATTTTAATTAAAGGGACAGTCCCACCTTACTTTAAGCATTTTTTGCAAGAAAGAAGGGAAAAAACAAGAATAACGTAGAAATTGAAATTTAATTTATAATTACCATTCAATAGTTATTAATTTTGAAACATGCCAATGTGGACAAAAAATCTCAATGGTTTATAGTAGCCATGTTAGAAATCATTTTGGCAATCCAGGTGTACGTTTTTGCATAACAGAGAATGTGCATAACTATTCCATAGCAATAAAGTGAAGCCTACTTGAACCCCCCCCTTTGCACGCAGTGCCATTCTGCCTGAGTGGGGAACTATTATAAAAATGGTGCTTATCATCTTTTTTGGAAACATTGTGATTTCCGAATTACAGTATATGAACGTCATTTATTAATAAGACTGCCCTTCTTTATTATTAATAAGCTTAATTTTTAAAATTCATTTTTTCACAAAGTGGGACTGTCCCTTTAACCATTTTTTTCCTGGCCCATAAAGTGGACTTACTATTTATATAGGTCTATACATGTGTTATAAATTCTGGCATGAATTTGCTTGAAAGCATTGCACTTCAAAGGCTTCACTGCTTAATGCATGGCCTGGATGCATTTATTTCTATTCCTCGGATACATATATCCATGGCGTAAAAGCATGTGTTAAGGTCAAAACACGACATACGTTTCAAGGGTGATATGTTTGCCTCATTCTCCCAACTCTAATGTGTCCATATTCAACAGAAAATTTTCTGAAAGACGACTGGGGCTATACAATTTCTACCAAACAAATCTCAAAGAGTTTTCTAGCAGATGAAGAAATATATAGAAGCATTTGCTGTAAAAGAAGTTGAAACATACGATATAAATCGACAAACGATAGCAGTTTCTTTCTCATGCATGCACATTATTATACTTTGGAATCCATATATTCCATCCAGTTCCCTCTTTTTTCGTGACAACAGCATCTTAAGCATAGGGAAAAAACCGTTCGATTCTCAAAATAAACGCCAGAATCTTGCTTCTTATACCCGTATGCAGTCAGTCAGTCAGTGTGGAAAGGCCTTTTATACCTAATCTTGGCCACATACGTAAATGCTGTATCCAACCCCCCCCCTTATACGTGGCGAGATTTTTAATATAATCATTGCTACACTCAGGAATTGAATCTGAAATTGTTGTAGTGTTTTTATGCTAGTGACATCAGAAAATGCCTTTATTCTGCCAAACAGGGATTATATTAGACGTTTTATGGACGAAACTGAGATTGGCATCAGGCGGATGCTTTTTGCTCAGTAAACTAGCAGAATGATTACTTGGGGTGTACAGGAAGTTCAGTTTCATGGTTCAGGAAGTGATGGCTTGCTGTCCAGTAATGTAATTTGTTCACTTGTTGGTTTTTTTGAATGGGTGGGGGGCTCATGTGGCATACACCTTGTCCCCCAAGAATTTTTTTAAAAATTACATCAATGAATTTTAGTTCCCCCAAAAGTTTACAATCCCTCTAATTCCATTTGGAAACATTTTTCAAATAATTTTTACCCCCCTCCCTCCAAAAAATGTTATATATATCACTGT
>JAQIXP010001043.1:0-20472 GCA_034700285.1 Proteroiulus fuscus
TCTGGGTAGAACTTAACCCTTCAAGGGGGGGGGGGAAATGGTGGCATTTAATTCCAGGGGTACTGCAAAACCAGGAAAACGGGAAAACTCATGGAATATGAGAAATTTACCTAAGGCTCAGGGGAAACTATTGCTGATCACCACGAAAAATCAGGGAAGATCTTTTGATTAACTTAGAATCGGTAAAAATTTCCAAAAGTTATATTATAGTTCAGGTGCAGCAGAAATTATTACCATCTAAATTAGGACTAAAAAGTTCCTTTTACATGCTTTACCGAACCATCATTGTCACAGCTTAGTTTGACTTTTTCTGTCATGAACACCCTTATTCCATAACATCAATCGTTTGCATATAATTACTTTATGGCCTGGACATTATTTTAGGATCTGCTAGCCTTTAACCTAAAAATTCTTTTATATACTAAGAAAACAAGCTTTGCTTAAAGATTACTCGAAAGATCCAAAATTAAGGTATGCATTTTCAAAAAAAAAAAAAAATTAAAATTGCATATTTAAAAGTGGACTGACAGCTGTAAGCACGTGAGTGTACTTTATGGACCTGCCTTCTGGTTGTTTGCGCTTCTTGTGACATCATAAGCAGATGATGTGAATACGCAGATGACAAACCTTTTAAGCTGCTTTTGTCAGGAGGCTTGACCATAAAGTACACAAATTTTGGTTGTGTGCTTAGCTACCAGTCCACCCCTTTAACTTATTTCAATGTTAACATTTAGTTATTTTGAATCAATATTTCTCAGGACTAACCGTTATAATGTATGATGTAGAATATTGAAAGTACACTTACCTAACAAACAGGCAGTAACACTGGAGCAGATGATAATATAAAAGAGTATTACATCAATTTTCACGAATTTTTGAATAAAAGGAAATCCCAATCTGCCAAAAATCTCAGCTCCTGCTTTTGCAGAATATACAAGGGATGCATCCATGGCAGAAATCCCCTTCTCTTTTCCGAGGGGTATTAAAAATGCTGTACTGTACATCACTGTCAGGTAGGATAAAACACTGGAGGCACAGATGATATAAAATATTGGTTCTTTCAGCAATGTTACATCCAGAGATTTTTTCAAAGTGGCTTTCATTAGCTGTACTTTAGTCGGTGGACTTTTGGGTGCTGCATTAGTTATAGTTATGATTGGGGCCTGTGTGATTGGTTCTTTCACTTTCTTTGGGACTAACTCTCTTAAATTGTTTATCGAAGCACAACTGGAGACTCCGTAGAGAGGATTTAACTTTGGCCCAGAAGAATTGGCATTAATTTCGTTAATTACGTTACTGCGAGCCAGTGAGTGTAAGCTTTCCTCATCTTCCAATGTGCCATTCTGGTTCGGATGTCTTGCACCGTTGGTGGAAATGTCTTTCATTTCTGTGTAACCATTTTCGAATTTACTGTCTGGTAGGGTTATGTAATGGTTTCCATTTCTGCTTTCAGCTGCATTTAATGAGGCTAAATTTGTTGCTGGCTTGATTTCAGCAGATTTTTCTTTCATTTTCTCTTCCTTTGTTTTGATGGCTTTTTCGGGTACGTGGAAGCGTTTTACTGGCTGAAAGAGAGCTGCTCCTACTAGAATATTTAGACAAATTCCTCCTAATATTAGATATGTACTGGCGTAACCATACTCTTCCTTGATCTTTTCTGTTGCTGGGGAAAATATGAACCTTCCTATTGAAAAACCTGCAAATGTTATGCCTGCTACAATGCTGTAATTCTTCACGAAATATTGGCTGCCAACAACCAAACTCGGGATTCGAGCTAGCCCGATGCCGATTCCTAAATTGTGGTAGAAAATATCCTGCATGAGTCGGTTTGTAAGGGTTAACTCTAATAAATTGGGATATTTTTTTGTGCGGCTTGCTTTATGCAAATGAAATTTCTGCAATTAGATAAAATCCCTGATGCAGCCATCCGATCAGAGGAAACTTTTAAATCGATTGCACTTAATGATAAGCTGATTTCAGGACTTAAACTTTATCATATTTTTGATACTATAGATTTGTGTAGACAGTATGAGTATATTGCACAAAATAAAGTAGTAGATAATTTGTTATATGGGTTACATCCATAAAGGACGTCTAAGCTAGTGAGGATGGGTCATGGGTGTTTATGTAGATGACTTTAATATGGCTGACTTTTAGCTTAAAAGACTTTTTTAATTTTATCATTAAATAAAATATAGTTTATTATTACATTTTTTAATGTAATTATATTTAAAAGCAATTCTACAACACTGAATGTCCGGAGGGTATAGGGGCGCATTTAGAGAGAAAGGGGTAGTTTTTCTGTTGTTGTCAATGAGGTTTAATTACTCACCTGTTAAAAAACCAAAAGTAATATACAAAATAATAATACTTTTGGCAAAGTAGCTAAGGATCAATCCTGTTGATAATATCACCCCACCAACAAGGGCTGTTCTGCGGCAGGAAAAAATGGTCAACGACATTGACGCAATTGGGGCTAAATGCAAAATAAATAATAATAATTAATAATGTAACTTATTTGATTTATTAGTGTTTTATTTTATTACATATTGAATTCTTAATAATTTATCGTCTTGAAATTGAATTAAAACAAGCCATGTGCTATGAGGATACATTGCTTTAAACATTTTGTTATCGGTCAGGGCGATATACTTAGTTTTAAAAATGATAACCCCGCAATATAGAACGGGAAGTCCTCTTTTATTGATTCAGTATCAGTAAATTGTATAAAAGTTTGTTTAAAAATGTATTAAAAGTTTCAGGCTGATAACATTATGAGATATTGAAAGAAAAAAATAAATGCTATTGATAGGCCTATCATAAATAAGTCTTGAGAACTATAGTAAAATTAAATAAATGCTTTGATTTTTTTTAAAACATTTCAAGAAAATAGAAAATAGCTCGCGTTCTTCCACTAGTAACAAAATCATTTTTGTCACATTTTTTATTTATTGAAATTAGTGCGTTGTTATAAGTTCTTTTTCTTTAAAAAATTGCTGATAAACTTGGTTTTGCAGGCGTAAATTAATAAGAAATATTGCAAAATTCGAAAAAAAATTGGAATTCGTGTTAACTTTCATCAAAGGATTTTTTTCACCTTTTTCATTTCTACGAGTATATAACAGTATAGCAATCCTTATAATATAACATTAATACATCTGTTTTAATATATTTTATAGGCTTGACCTTCTATGCTAGGTTAAACTCGGTCTTCTGCTTTTAAAAGTCAACCCAGTAGGCTAGAAAAATGAATTAAACTAATGCTAATACTGTATAAAATATGCATAAAAAGTACTTACATATGATTTGTGACATACCCAACTGAATGGATATGGTCCATGAGGCCGCGGAGTTATTTATACCCAACACACTGATCATGTCTTTTAATAAAATCCCAAATGCCAATGTAGGAATGGATAACATCATTGTAATTAGCAAGCAACCAAAAGCTACGACCCACCCATAGCCCCCTTCTGGAGGAACCATTTTTGGCACTACTTTTTCGCTTTTCTTTTCCATTATGTTGTTTACTTGAGGCTGGATATGATTTTGTTTTTGACGAAGAAGTAGGCCTAAATAACAGTTCTTTTGTTAAATTGATGTTTTTTCTTTTGCTTTTTCTGATTGCTTTTCTAAGGTATCTTCTACAAAAGTTTTAACAATCCATTAAGAATGGACAAGGCTTCTGCAATGGGAAATAAGGTTTAAATTTATTCCTGAACCAATCAACAAGTGTTAAAGCAATATAGGAGTTAACAATAGATAAGTGAACTATTGTTTAGTGGGTATAGATTAAAACAATGGTTATTCCATGAACTTATTTTACTTTTGATATAGTCAATATTAAAAACTTTCAGACTTTTATATAACTTAAAAATATAACATACTTACATAGCAGTTATTAGATTTTCATGTTATTTTCTAAATACTTTTTAGCTGCAGCGAACTCGGTTGTCCTTTGAAAGAACTAATATATACTAAAATAGCAAAAATCATGTTTGTCCTGACTATAAGTTCAAATGATGTCAGATGATTGGTCACTCATGACTTTTAGGATTATCTGGGAGCCCTAATTATGTGTGATAGGAAAAGACTTGGTGGACTTGTCTTTTTCTATAGGTCGTTTAACCTAAGGCCCTTGACCCTAACACAGGCAGCGGGGAAGCTGTTTGTTTGGATACCTGACTCCAAAACTAATGTTTTGATTTTAAACCATAAAATGAAAGGTCATCGTAATAGATGCTTTGGGCCTGATTAAACTTTTATTTTCTTCGCCAGTTAAAATTATTTCTGTTTGTTTTCTATTAACAAATAATTCTACAGAAGTAATTAATCAGCTAGCTAGCTAACTGCTGTGAATAATTTCTGTACATTAAAATTATATTATTGTTCTGCATAAAATCAAGCTTCTTATATTTTTAATGATAATCATGTCTGCAATGCATTAGTGTAAATTACCCTTCACGCAGAAATTCATCACATTAATTATGAAATGCATTTTTCTGCAGACTTGAATATATTTGTTTTCAGTATCCATTGCATGTGTCTTAAAGGAAGTCACTTCATGGCAAGTAATTTTTAAATGAAACAGCTCAAGAGGTTGATATGAGAAGTGGAATTTGAAATGTTAAGCAGATTTACTAATCAGCAATCCTCAATTTGCAGAAATTTAAATACAGCGTCATTTTGTTTAAAGTGATGGATGGTGAGCAAATGTAGAACTACATTTTTTTGGGTATCCCTTCACTGTAATCTGTGAGTAAATCATGTTACTGTCATTACTGAAAGTTTCAAAGTTTCGTTTTTGACCTCACTTCCATTCAATGTGATGGTCATTTAGTGTATTTTTGGTATTGTGCTATTGAAAAGTGATCATTTCATGCGTTTTGTAATCATTAACTAACACTCTGACATACAAAATGAATTGATATGGGATTTCTAAAATGGCGGACTTAGTTGCTCACATTCCCACTAGAGCGGTGAATCCCAAACGTTTCGACATATTATGTCTGCTCGTACTGAATTGCATTGTGCACCAAATCACACTGGAATCAGCTATATTTACTTTATTGTAAACTGTGTAAAAAATCTTAATTTTGCATTCTCATATAAAGTTTTTGTGATTGTTCACTTTTTAAAAATAAATGTTCAGAAGGGTAGACCTTTATAATAAAAACCAATTTTTATATTTAATATTAGAGATCAATTGTTTCCGACAAGAAAATAATTGTTTTTCTGTACAAATTTACATTAGAAATCTGTTGATTATTTTGATAACCCCATAGGCCAAATATGCAATAATCTCGAATTGCTAATACCAGCTGATACGTAAGTAATCGTGGGCTGTGATTAAATACAAAATAATTGTATCCTTGCAATAGCAAGTTAAGCTGCAAATGGAGTGTGCACTTGTCATGAAAAGAAATTGAATTGTGTTCAGTATAAACCGAGATTTTTATTATAATTTTAAATATTAAATATAATCTACAATCATGAAGCATTTACATAGTTATTTTCTTGTGTTTCTGGTAACGAGTGGCTTCAAACACCACAAGATAACAACAGAAACCTGCAGAATACTTAAAAACACGAAAATGTTTTTGAAACTTCCCGTTGTATCTCGAATATATCCTGTAATAGAAATCAAATGTAGACAGTATAAATTAAGTGACTAATTCCTGAATGCATGAAACTAAGTTATTTAAGGTCAATAATTGGTTGGTTACTGGTGACGTAACATCCTAACATGCAAATGTAGATAGATGGTCTTGCATATAGCTTGCCCTCATAATATAATGATGATATAATCAAAACCACACAGTTCACTCTTTTGTGAATATATAGGGGTAAAATGGTAGAAAAATTTTCAAATTACCCATTATTGGTGCCATTGGTAATGTAAGAAAGCCTTGAAGAAATGCTGACAGTCCTATAACTGATGACAATCTCTTAACACCCATGCATTCCACCATGAGTACTCCGTTTAATCCAATAACGACACCAAATATTACTCCAGTAATTATGGCCAAACTCACAAATACTTCAAATGTATCAGCTAGAAGGAATGCTGCAAATATCAAGCACACGATTTAATACATTTTGACAAATTTGTAAGCCGATTTTGTTTTGAAAATTAATGCTTTCGTACCTGCTAGAGCAATTGCATGAATGAAGTTCAAAGCCATGAATGTATATCTCGTGGGAAGTTTCAATAGTGTTATTACAAATGGTCCAATGAGTCTGCCGAAAATGTCAGCAACAGCTTTTCCAGACATGACAGAGGCAGCTTCCATTGGGGCTAATCCAATTTCAATTCCCAGTGGAAATAGAAATAAGTTTCCAAAAACCATAACTGCAAGGACACCCGCGCCGTTCAAGCACACAATGTAAAACATAGGTTCTGTCCACAAGGAATGGTCAATGCTCTTGCAAGGGCCTTTCGAGAAGCAAGATGTCATGCAGCAGGATTTCTCATCAGAGCTTTCCTCAGGAGCTTTCAAAATGTCTTCGGCATAGACCACATTCATACTTTCTAGAGATGTGGCGAATTTTAGGGATTGTCGTCTAACCTCTTCGGTTGATTTCATGCTTTTGGTATTTAAGAGTTTGACTTGTTCTTTGATGTCTGGTTTGTCGTTGACTTTGGATCCATTCTTGTCGTTTACTTGCTCGGTTGCTGGAGCTTTTTTGGCAGTTTCTTCGTCAACATTGACTAAAACAGTGTGCCATTTTGCTGGTTGAAATAGCAAGCCTCCAATGCATATATGCAGTGCCAGGGAACCCATTATCAGCATAGTGGCTCTGCACCCGTATTCATCCAATATCAGCTGGGCAAGCGGGGTCATGATCAGTCTGGATGTGGCAAAACTGGCCACCAGACATCCTATCGCAAGGCCATAGTACTTCTTGAAGTAGTGGCTCAATATGACGGGATAACTAGTGTGACAAAGACCAGAGCCCAAACCTGTGCGAAAATGTTTTGGAAATTAGGAAAATCAGTACTATAGCCCAAAAACCATAAATAATAATCAGGCTTTTTATGAAATGTTGAATTTACCTGTAACCACACCATAAGTCAAGATGAGATATTCTACCCTGGTTGCAAAGTAACTTAAGGTAATTCCACTGAAAATAAGCAAGCCTCCGAAAATGACTGCTTTTCTGCAACCACATTTGTTTATCACAACGGTGCTTACAGGACCTTCGAAAAAAATATTTTAACCCATTATTCCAATTTTTAATTTCAGTATTTTATTTTCATGCTGTTTAATTCTGGCGGTGGTTTTAAGCATCAGGGCAAGCTATCAGGGACGTCATTTGTTCCCCCCTGGTTCCAAGAAATACATGGGAAGGCATATTGGCAAAAGCTTTTGAGCCATGCCCATGGTTTGAAGGTCTTGCACTTAAACTATATGGTTTTTAAGACATATTTATCTGATATAGATTATGGAGCTATTTATGACTTCAGAAACCTACATGTATATGGTAATCTGGAACTGGGGATCTTGCATTAATTATAATTATTTAGCAGAATAATTATGTAAAAAGTAATTATAAAGTGTTCATATAGGCCTATATTGTAAACAATTCTTTTAGAGCTGAGGTGCCGTTATAAATGGAAACAATTACCTTTGGAATTGCTGTATAAAATCATTTGTAAATTAATTAACAATACTTCTTACCTTCTGTAGTTGCCAATATAGAAGATCATTATTTTACTGTTGTTATGAGAGATCAGGAAAATGTCAGCACTTAAAGTTAGCCATTGTTAATTGTTATCACCACGTAATATCGTATATGTATCCCGTATCACTGTAAAAATTGTGTTACTTGTTTCAAGGAACCAAGTCACCATAATCTTGCTATCAATTTTAAGTCACACTTTAAACTTAATTTAAGTTACAAACAAAGAAATTAAGATTCCATTTTGATCTTGTATCTTATATCAAGAACAGCATTCTTGATTTAAGATACCTTTTGACTGAAATTAAGTTTAAAGTGTGACTTAAAATTGATAGCAAGATTATGGTGACTTGGCTCCTTGAAACAAGTAACACAATTTTTACAGTGATTAAAATGTTTCTGAATTAAGAATTATTTTTTCAGAATTGAGATAGTGAATTATTGCAGATTTAGTTAATTTTCTATTGAAAAATTACCGTCATCATGATTATTTTTTTCTACATAAAAATATCTTGTTTATTTAATAGCAGCTTTTAAGCAGATTACATTTCCGCAGAATATAAGTGTACCTACTTCTACAGAAATGCATATGCTGTAAAAATATGTCTATATTTATTTTTCACTTGGGGGGAGTGCTAGCATTGCATTCTACTCAATGGCCTCCTTATGACCTCATCTACGAAGGACCAATTAAGGATCATAGTAATTGACAGCTATTTCAGAAGGTTTTAACTCTTGTTATTTGTTTTATTTCGGTTTCATTTATGAAAACAAGTAATGGACTTTTTATGCATAGATTGAAAAGTTGACCAGATTAGCCAGTAACTTCAGCAAGTCTGTAGTAGGCCTACTTGTACTCATTGTAACTAAGGGGCATGAATACAGTTTCTCTACTGTGCCCCCTATACCAAACTGCAGGAAAATTTTGGAATTGCTAAATTGTGTCGAGTGGATTGAACCCTAATATCACTCAAACCGAAAGGGGACAAGACCATCATTTTGTAGAAATGTAGTGTAGGTCACGAAAAGTAGGCAAAAACGATAAATTGCATTTTTCATTGCTCTCTCAAAAATAAACAAGCTGTACGGGCTCGTAAAAAAACCACCAGGATTTATTTACTCTGGTTTCACTATATGTTAACCTCTTTGAACTCTTTCTTGGAATCATGTAAAAAGTTAATTACATTTCTTTTAATTTTAATTTATTAATCATATCTGCCAGTATAATTGTAACTAATTAATGCCATGTTAATCCTTACCCAAGAATTGTCCAGTACTAACTGACACGGAAGGAATCCAGGATAGAGTTGATGTACTTGTTGAAAAGACTGATGTCAGGTCATTTAAAATTACTGCAAATGTAGACATTGAAACAACAGTGTTAAGTCCGGCAATAAAGCAGCCGAAAAGTACGGCCCACCCCCAGCCTCCATCAGGGGGGGCTAAGGTAAATCCCTCAGGTGCTGATGAAATCCGGCTGAGCTTTACCTTACTTTGACTTTCTTTATGAGTAGGTTTTACCATTTTTTTATTGTGGTTTCATTAAATTGATGAAACAATGTGATTAATACTACATTGAATGTGCGTGCAAAAAGCCTAGACACTATACTGATAAATTATGTGTTTCGCATCACTCAGTAAACAGTAAACTACTCTTCCATTTGCACTTGAAAATCATTCAGTTTGAAGGCCGGATTTATTTCATCACAGATATTGTTTGGCATTAATGTAAAATTATCGCTAGTCATTCATAATCCTCTAACGTTATACCATACACGTACTGAAAATTAATTTTTTTTTGGCATGCTTGTGCAATATTAGTGTTTGAAGAATATGTTCAAAATATGAGATTCTCTCTACCCTTTTCAACAAAAGGGTGAACTGAAGAGTTGGAGTAGCTAATCTATAGGAAATATACTGGGATTTTAATTGTCCAATCTTTTGTTGAACAGGGTTTAGCACTTAAGAATGATGACGAGAAATATTTGCTACTATGTACTTGCAAACGAAGGTTGGGTGTTAACAGAAACCTGTTAAATTTGGCTGTTGCTGAAATCCGGTGCTGTTACTGAGTAGCACATGTAAACACAATTAATAGAATGACTTGGGGAAATACTTTAATAAATTTTCTTGCAATTGTTTTGTATCCCAGAATGCTTTTCACGAGTCAAAATGAAACAGAATGTTATGGTGCGCTAAACATTGTAGTTTTTTTTTATTTAAAATTATGTATGTACTTGGTGTTTTGCAATCGAGATCATCACCGTGGTTTACTTATTCTAAGAACTGGTCTTAGAATGTTCTTAGCATGTTCTTAGAATAAGCCCTGGAAAAGTTCTCGCTTGTTCTTAAGTTTGATAGCCGTTATAAAAACTTTAGAGGTAAAGAAATTTCACCAAATCTATTTTGATGAAATAGTTTCTCAAAGTGTGTTTATTTTTTGTGAAGAACATAGAGCAGTACCGACTTTAAATCCACATGTTCTTATGATTGGCACCCAATTTTTTTCTTGTTCTTGCAACTGACACTTTTGGATTTTACTCTGGTCTTAGAATTAGTAGGGCCTTAGAATAAATAAGTCACTGTATGAAGAAGAACCAAAACCAAGCACATACGTTTAGCAGGTCAGAGTAAACCAGGTACAGATTCACTGAGGAAGGGGAGGGGGGGTGGGGCAGTAAGAGAAATGATTGATTGGCCTTCTCCCACCAAATACCCAAAATTCAAAACATATGGATAAATTCTATACGTGAGCGTCAAATCGCCTTTTCCTTTTATTTTTCACCCCCTCCCCCCACTCTCTTCCTTCCTTCCTTCCACCACTTTCTCCTCCCCTCCCCCCCCCTTGCCTAATCATTACTCTCCTGACTGGATCGAGTAAACATGACAAAATCAGTTGTTCTTTTTAAATCTGATTCCTGAATTGGGTTGACCTCACTTATTTGGAAAGTTCAGTGCCAGTTTTCACTTTGCTTTGGCAACAGACCAAATAATAAAATATATTATAAATACATGTATAGAATTGTGTTTATTATTTATTTAATGCCATTGCACGACTGTAATCATGTAGAGGAGGGCATTTGCTTCGTAGCAAATTCTTTGTTGTATTTGGTGATTGGGGAAATTCTTGCTGGAAACTTACAATATAGTAATATCATGATTTTTTGTATTGTAGAAAAAATAACAATAAAATATATACTAATTAACAATAGATAAGTATTATAAAATATTCATAAAATTTCATAAAATATACATGCATTTCATAATTGATGTAACGTACGGTTTCCTGCTCTTTTATGACAGCTAGGGCCACGGCCCGAATGGTCCCCTAAAATAGGTGTCAAAGTTATTTGATAATTTAGTTATAGGGACACCATTTTCAATGTTTGCTGGGGGTTCCAAAAAACTTCGAGCCGACTCTGTCTAGAATCCATATTAGTATAACAATAAGTTGCATACATCCCAATGCCAGTAAACCGAAGCTGTATGTTCCTGTGGAATCACGTATCCATCCTATAAAATTGTAAAGAAACATTAATTTACATGTAAAAAAGAGTATAATGGGTGGAAAATGAAAAAAACTGCTTAAAATGGCATCCTAGTGCAGATTTATTTAAGAACTTGCCTAAAATTGGCCCAAAAGATAGCCAGTAAAATCCTTGAAAAAGTGAAGCCAAGCCTAAAGCTGATGAAATTCTTTTGACACCCATTAATTCCACGACCAAAAGTGCATGGATTCCAACTGCAGCTCCAAAAAGTAAACCAGATACTATTCCCACCCCATATATGGTGCCTACGGAACTCATTTGGGTTAGCACTGTAATTCAAATAAAAGTACATAGTTAACAGTTATGCCGGTTCAGTAGTGCAGGTTAAGGGACGTCCATAAAACGTCCACTCTTCTCAGTTGGATAGGGTTGGTGAGAGGATTTTGAGGGATTCGGATATTTGGAAAGGAGGGTAAAAGAAGAAAGTATAGGCCTATAAGTAGGATTACAAAGTATAATTTAGTGTCTGAGTAAAAGTTTATAAAACCAGGTTATAGTGTACGTACCGATTAAGGCAATTCCGTGCAAAAACGTGCAAGTTAAATATGAAGCTCTGGACGACATTTTGACAAATGTTATCATTATTGGCCCAGCCAAACGTCCCACAATTTCCGCAAAAGATCTTGCTGATACAAGACCTGCTGCCTGCATTGGAATCAGGCCAACTTCAATGCAATACTGAAATGCAAATATTGCAGTGTAGACATTTGTAATTTGCACGAAGGCACTTTCGGTGCATAATATGTAAAATAGTTTCTCTTTCAATAAGGAATAATCCAGCGATTGAAAAAATTTGTTGTTGCACAAAAAACTGTAGCAGAAATTCTTTGGTTTCTCTTCTGATGAGAGTTTATCTGACTTTGTAATATGTTCATCTGCACAAGCAATAGGTTCAAAAATATCCCAGGAGCTTGCTAGGTTAACACTGGCTTCCGAAAGACGGCGATTTTTGATATTTTTTACACAAACATTGCAGGAATCCATTTTTGGCTGGCCATTAGAATCCTTCACTATATCTTGACTCTCTTTAGCATTTCCATTTAGAAATAACTGCTTCTCCATGTCCTGTTGAGTAAAGCTTTCATGTTTTTCTTTGTTTTCAATCGATTTAATATTATTTTCAATATCACGATCTGGAATGAGCACATAATGCCATTTTGCAGGCTGAAACAGTGAGGCACCCAGCAAGACGTGAAGCATGAATCCTCCAACAAGGAGAAATGTTCCCCTGTAGCCATATTCGTCAAGAACCATTTGGATTAAGGGAGTCGTTATGGACCTACTGGCAGCGAAGCTGGCTGTTAAAATGCCTATTGCTATTCCCAGGTATTTTCGAAAGTAACGACTTAGGATTACTTGCAATGGACCATTTACAAGACGTCTTCCAATACCTGTAGATTAAATTACAATTTTTAGTATATGAGGTATATAGGTCTATTGAATGCAGTTAAAATTCACTCCTGCGCAGATTGCAACTCTTTTCTGCTTTAAAATTAAAATAAAACAGCAGTCTCACTTTTGAGTTTCTAAAGTTTTATGAAATAAATTGCAGTACAATTTAGTAAAAAAAAATACAACAGAACTTTTTTCTGGAATTCAGTTTTGCTGCAATTTGTTTTATAAAACTTCGGAAATGCAAATTGTTGTTTTGAAGTAGAAAAGAATATTGCAATTTGGAGCGAAGTTAAAGGGGAAAGTCTCAGCGTGAAATCAGGTATCTTTAAAAAGTTTAAATGCTAGTTGGATGTACCATTCAATAAATATACGGCATTTGGAAAAGAGTTTGAAATAATGGAAAATGATTTTCATAATCAGTATCCATTTTTCGGTAATCATGTGACGCCATCTAGTAATAAACTTGGGTATTCCATTTACTTTTGTCGTCCTTATAAAGCCTATATGTTCATATAAACAATGGATATAAATATCTACCTTTCAACCAGTGTGCAAATAATGTAGCTAACGTTGTACAGTTCAACACAAATAATCATTCCATTGAGAAAAGGTGAAGCCTTTCATGAACATTTTCAATGATTTTAATTACAGAACTAACGCTAGATTCTGGTTTATTATTTATTTCATGAAATAAATAATTTTTTGGGTCATTGAGTACATTCGAAACTATAATGTGTCATCCAATATCACACTGAGTTCTATTCTATGTTCTGTTCAGTATTTTAAAGAATGAATTTGAAAGAATAACAATCTGCATTACTTCTCATATGAGATACTTCTGTTTGTTTCGGGAGTAGTTGTCATCCATACAAGGAATATGGATTTATGATGCTGAAGTAACTTATCGAAATCAAGGTTATTAATCTTTTAGGATCTTACTAACTTGAAATATCCAAGCACTTTTGGATTATTAGATTATGAATATGAGGATCCATGTATGTGTCAAAAATTAGCTGCTATGCATGCTGATGAAGTAAAAACAAAATGGCGTCCGGGTAACTTTGTGTGAATCTTGTTGATTTTATTATGATTATGGTGACACTTCTTTTCTAGTGAACAATTCGAATGTTGTCATTTATATAGTTAAAGTATTTGTAGCCAATTGATAACTAGTGCTAACTCAATTATTATCTATTACCAGGATTTGGTTAACACTTGCAATTCCTGAAAGTTGTTAGGGCAAATTTCAAAAAAAAAAACGGCAGCAGTTAAAAATACCACAGTCACCATTTTCCAATGCTGATCAGTACACTATGCAAACTTATTTTTATGTAGCCAATAAAGGCACATGCCAACTTCATTGCCAAGATCATAATAATAACTTGCCTGTAATAACTCCGAATGTCACCAGTAACAATTCCACTTTGTTAACGTATGAGGTCAGTACTAAACCGAATGAGCAAAGAATTCCTCCAATCATTACTGATCGTCTGCAGGAGTAAGTATTGATGATCATAGCCACCAGTGGACCTAAAATAAACAAGAGATTTAGAGATTTGAGTGGGAATTTTAATATAAAATTTGAATGTTATGCTTTTGCTTACCCATGAGATTTCCTCCTCCAGAAGCGATGGCCAAGGCCCAAGAAAGAGTGGCCATATTGGTATTCAGCCCATACATCAAATCGTTTATCGATACTATAAATACAGCGTTATTTGACATGGAAGTCAAAACTACCAGACAACATGCCACCAATATTATCCAGCTGAATTTTCCATCAGGAGGTGAAATTATAAACCCTTCCGGAGCGATTCCGGTGCGTTTCCAACTATTATCCGGCTGCCTCGTAAAAGGATAGCCGGCATCAGCTGATTTTGAATTCTTCATTGTGTGTTTCCAAAAGCAGGAAAATGTGTTAGCGTTACAGTTTGGTATAAAGTCACATTGTAAAATGGGTGAGTAGTTTAGCTGGGTGTATTTTTAGTTAAACTTAAAATACTCAATCCACAAATCATGCTGCTGCATGGTATACAGGCCTCATTGCATTATGGGTTGTCATCATGATCATTAAAGCACTTCATCAGAAGGAATCAAAGTGCTCATATGTCGTAATTGTACGTAGCTAGACGGTGCTACGTAAATTAATGGACTAGTTTTTAGTGGTTTTTAGCATGTGGAAAATTTATAGGCCTACATAATATTTATTCCTTTCATGCATGACCATGCAGGTGTTTCGGGTTTTTTTTCTTTTCGTAAACGAAAGTTTTTCCTTAGTAACTGTGAATTCTGCAACCGTATTGGCTACTGTTAATGCATTTGCATATAGGACATGTAGTGCTTTAAGAAAATACTAGTCAATGACAAGGCCTACATGTATGCTTTTTTTTTTCTGCTAGAAATAGTTAATGGGACATTAAATTTTTTTTAGATTAAATTGAATTTAGGACATACGTTATTATTTTTTGTTTTGTTTATTTATTAGTATGGTCTGTGCTGTTATTGGGTTGGGAGAACAGTATAAACACAGTATTAAAAGGGTGTGTGCCCGTGCTTAGCACTGATGTCAATGGAAAATTACATGTACAGGAAGTGTATTAACTTTCAGTGCATCAGTGCCTCTCATGTTTATGTGCAGAATCTTGTATAACTTTAGTTGAATATGGATCTCATTATATTAGTTGCCTACAATTGAGATTTAGATGGACTGAATATTTATAGGATCCCATATAGCCTGCAAAAATGTACCGCAGAACTGTTCTGAAAAATATTAATGCTATTTCTGCAAAAAATTGTAGCATTCTGTGTGCAGCATTCATTCTGCAGAAAACTAGAAAAAATTCGGTAGAAATCTTTTGACATGAATGATCAATTTTAAATAATTGAATTGAAACTATCCTGCAGACATGTATGTAAATAATGTATTTTGCAGAAGTAATTTTTTAAAGACCTTCAATTTATCAATTAATTAAGACCTTTAAATGGCTTCAATTTTTTTTCAAATGCAACTAATTCTTGGGCATTTGTTGAGAAAATAGTTTCTTTCTGTTGTTCGCAGTTTAATTTTAATTACAATATGAATTTATCCTGCAAAAGATAGGGCCTACTTCAAAATATTTTTTGGAAGTCATAATATTGGCAGATATCGTGACTAAAAATGTTGAACTATATGTTTAAGGAACTAGTAAAAATAAGACTTAGAACTTGCTTTGGAAAATCATCTTTTTTAAGTTTAACGATTAATTTAATTCGACTTTTTCTGTTTTAGCAATAAAAGGTTTCAGGATCCATATTAATGATACTAAGAATTGTAGTGCGGCTAAGAATAAAACACAGCTTTGGAACGTTCCAGAAACATCACGCAAGAAACCTAAAAGAATAATATAATAAAATAAAATAAAACTAGATTGATTTAGTTTACACTTGCTAAATTTGATTGTTAAATGGCTTGAGATAATTATTTTGAAATATATCACAAATGTATCATCGACTGAGTTATAGATCGTACAACAAATGTTTATATTTACCAATGATTGGTCCTACAGCAAATAGAATGAGTCCTTGAACGAGTGCACTTAATCCTAATACTGATGGCAACCTTTTGACCCCCATGGTCTCCACTATCAGCAGCCCATTTAAGCCTACTGCTGCACCAAAAGTCAATCCAGAAATCCCTCCCAGAGTGTAGAGACTTGTAAGCGATTTCATGTAAACTAAGACTGAAAAATTTAAGGAAATTATGCGTTGAAAATTAATTGTTCATGAAGGATGTAACATTTTTTTCTGTCTAAATCATATTTCACAGTGAAACTAGACTAACTGCAGTATTGAACAGGATTGTAATTTATCATTGCTTTTCCAGTTCTACAGAAAAGGTGGTGAATTTCTGCAGAAGAATTTACATTTATGTTCTGCAGAAATGAAAACTGCTTGCAAGTTTCTGTAGAAGCATGATCTACCTTGGTACTTCTGCAGAAATCATGATGAAATCTAGGTTTCTGCAGAAATTTCTTTCCTCAATTCTGAAAAAAAATTATCTTTTCATATGAGGTATTATGCTGTGATAATTTAGCAATTTAATAGAATTATTAATTGCTGTTGGATTTCAGTCAGATACATTAATTCAGTATTTGCAAATTGAAATTTGAAGCAGAATTTATTACAGAAAAATTTTAATGGTTTGTTAAGTATTGATTCTGAATAATTTCGTTGCTGTTTAATTAATTGCGGAATTATAATTAATTTTTTTCTAATTGTATAGCTGCAATAATTTGTTTCATTAAAACTCGCTGCTATATATTACTACGTGCAAGGACCAAATTTGCATAATTACCAACAAAGAAGCCAAAATTACGAAATTTCGTACCTGTTTTTTCCTCGGTGGAACATTCCAAACTTGAATCCTGCATTCTCATTGGCTGAGAGGGAATTTTGGAAGTTTAAAATTTAGACTTTTCTGAAGTTTGGTCAGGCACGTACACTCAGATTTATTTTAATTGAAACAGAAATCATGATTTTCCTAAGAAGAATTGTAGAATTAAGATTGCTAAGTGCAGTGATTAAGAAGCAGGGCAGTTATCTAAAGTTTTCAGTTTTTGTATTAACTGCAAGTAAATAACGACTGGGTAGCATTTCCTTTAACTCACGGTAAGCCAATTATTAAAATTATTCACATCATTTAAATACATGTATTGTGAATAGTGCCTATTATTTTCTATATATCTGCATGTAGGGGTTCGTACCAAATCTTTGATAGTCTTAAATTAATTTAATAAATTATGAATAGTTTCCATTTTTACATATAGCGACAATAGATTTTTCTGATAATGATTTACGTTTCCAAATTTGAAGGGAAATTCTAACTTTGAAACAGGGCATGTTTAAATTAAAAACATGTAATTTCGATAGTTGAGAATATTTAGTATTTTTGGCAATTAAACCATTATTTAGATTGGGCGGCGACTATTTACCTTTGTTTCGTCATATTTGCGTATAATTTAAACCATAAAAATGTTTATATATTAGCTTCACTATTTCTCTATGGAATACTTGTGTGTTGTGAATTGTACAAAGGTCGTCAACATTACTATTTATGGTGGTAAATTTTATGTGAACCAAGATCTTGTCCTGACCTATCTGCAAAAATGACTACTTTTTATGAAACTAATTTTCTACCAAATCACACTGTTTCCAAATAAATATGTATTGAATGGGTATAAGTCCATTTAACATTTTAATTTCCATATATTTTCTCATTTTTGTCGTCATTTTCAAAATGTTGATATGCCAAACTATCAGTTAAACCACTACTATTTGCATGTGATTTAAATATATTCACCCTGTTACAAGGCACTGCAGTTTTAAAGGCATTTTTGGAGTTTAATGGGAAGTTATTGTATTTATCATTTATATAATTGACTTACCTACGAGGGAAATTCCGTGCAGAAAACACCATACGATATACGTTATTCTTGTTGGCAAATTCAATGCAGCTAGAATTATTGGGGCTGCTAATCGTCCTGCAATTTCAGCAAATGATCGCGTTGACATAAGCCCAGCTGATTGGATTGGCTCAAGGCCAACTTCCACCCCAAATGTAAAAATATATGCTGTGCCATACACCATGACTGCCACCATGAGAGCATTTTGGATTGCAACCAAATAAAACAACCATTCCTTTAGCAGAGTTTGGTCTATGGACTTCAGTAGCCCATTTGTGCACCAGGAATAACATCCTTGCTTTTCTCTGTTGAATTTGTTGAAGGCTTCAGTATTTGTGGCCACGAAAATATCCAAGGAGCTTGCCAGGTGTAAACTTACTTTGGAAATACGACGTTCTTCGTACATGACCTTTAGTTCTGAGTTGGCCCTAGAACGAGATTCTTCCATGGTAATATCACACTCGGAGTGAACCTGTGTTTTAGAATTCTTGTTATTGGGTTTGTTTGTATTTTCGACTGTTCTGTTTGTAGCCTCCTTGTTAAGTTCAAGATCCATATTTTGGTCAGGAATCAACTCAGAATACCATTGGGCTGGCTGAAATAGTGCTGCACCAACACATATGTTTAGCACAAATCCGCCCATGATTAGTAAGGCTCCCCTGCAACCATATTCGTCCAGTAACAGCTGAACAACTGGGGTCATGACTAGCTTTGATGTGGCATAACCGGCAGTTAAAATGCCCAATGCAATACCCAAATATTTTTGGAAATATAAACTCAGAATCACTTGTAGAGGTGTGTAAGTCAGGCAGTTACCAACGCCTGGAAATAAATTATCAATTAATATTTTTTTTGGGTTTTTGTGCCAAATTTGGGTAACGTACCAATGAGAACTCCATATGTTACTAGAAGTAACTCAACTTTGTCAACATAAGATGATAATATTAAGCCAATTGATGTGATCATTCCTCCGATCATTACTGAAGTCCGACACGAGTAGGTGTCTATTATTATTGTTACCACGGGCCCTGTGCATAAATATGGTTTCATAATTAAACATTTTTAAATTTCATTAACGATAATGTTAAGTAATTAGATTGACTTTTTGTTAACGTACGACAATAACTTGTGAGTCTGATCTATTTAGATCTAGCATGGCAAAATATTCCACAGTTTTAACTGCAGAAATAATTGCAGTATTGAAAATATGATTGCATTTTAAAGTTGCATTATATAGCTGAAGTAATTTAGTATAAGTAATTTTACTAATACATCAGTTAGGTGCTATAATTCAACAATAAATTTAAAGTAAAATTTATTACCCGAAATATACCACTGGTTTTTTTTACTGTATTGGTGTTGAATTAGAAATATTCTACTTCAGTTTCACCGCGGAATTGTCATAAATTTTTCAAAAGTATATAATTGCAGCAATTTTATCCACATAATTGCTTGGATCTGCAGCTTCCAGTTGTCACATTGTGGTAAAAAATCATAGCTATTGCAGTTTTTCAAAGCTGCCATATTTCTATTGAATATGCTTTTCTTAAGAAAGGCCTACTATAATTACTATACATTTTACTGGTCCACTCTACATGTATATTGCGAAGGCTTATTTCAAGCAGGGCCGGACTTACCACATCTTGGGCCCCAGGCAAAACAAACTTTTTAGGGCCTGGACAGCCCTCGACCCAAGCTTGCAAACCCAATTTTGGGTGGTGCAAAGATCTTACTATAGCTTCAAATTTATAAAGTAAACCAAAAGTTGAAGTTGATCCTTCGATTAGCTGTATCAATGTGTGCTCAAGAGTTTTGTTTAAAATAATTTTATTTAAATATTATCTTTTAAGTCATTTGATAAAAATCAATCAATATATACTGATTATATAGGTGTTGGCAAATAGTTAAGTTTCACCAACATCTTTTTAAATTTTTTTTTAAAAAATAACCCCACTGTTGTAACTTATTGGGCAAAACCAGTGAGTATAGCCAGCTTTTATAGTTAGGGGGAGTGAGCATGCAAAAAGGCGCCCCCCTGATCCCTGTATCCGCCCCTGGTATAGGCGCCACTTCTAAAAAATTGAGTAATAGGGGAGCATGCGCTCCCCCTGCACCCTCCTAGCTACACTACTGAGCATAACCTGTGGCGGACAGGATAAAAAAATCTTGGTTGCCAGGAGACAAAAAATGCCCACCACAGCCGCAGGCAAAAATCAATTTTGTTGGGGGTCAACTCAAAAATTTTTTTTCAAAATTTGTACACGTGCTTAAAGTTTAAGGTTTTTGTACATAATTGCAAAAAATTAACACAATATTGTACCGCAGGCAACATTTTTGATAAAAAACACTCCAAAATTGGCCGAAAATCACCTGAAAGTGCCTATTTTGCCTGCTTATCCATATTATGA
>JAQIXP010001044.1:0-20466 GCA_034700285.1 Proteroiulus fuscus
TACTGTCCTTCTAGTAGAAGATGCAGTAGGAAGAAAGAAGTTAAATTCTGCATGAACAAGCTGTCCATGGTCGCTTATATTAATATCTGAGCTGAGGGAAGTAAGCTTCCTGACAAAAACATAGTCTGTGATACCAACATTGGTTGAAAAATATTTTAATTAAAAAAGTAATAATAATTATAATAAACTTTTTGAATTAGTTTATTCTAATTAGTATTCAAATTATATTCTTGGTTGTCAAACTATGCGGTGACACCCTGTTGCGTTAAAATCAGTCATACTAGTCATTGGGTGTTTTTGGCTAGTCATTGTTGCTACTGACTTTCAATATCGTTAATCACAAATAAGCATACATAGTCTATTGATTGTTTACCATTTGCATAATGCAGAAGCCGACTTGTTGGATTTAATAAGTAAATATACGTACAAAAAAGGAATTAAAACTGTGTTATATTTCCACTGATGGAATTGCATGGTATTTTTAAATCCAATATAGCTGATCTCATTGTGTCACAACCACTCCCATACTCAAGCAGTTACAGAAGTTAATGGTGCTTAGTTTAAATTGTGAATAAAGCAATTGTTCATGCATTTTAATTCATTCGAGGTGTAACAGTCAATTGATATGAGGTGTAACACAATGCATTGCTGACCCCAAATCTAATTGGGAAATATTTAATGTTGGTTACATCTATAGTTGTGACCGAATTACTAAAAAAACATGAAAACTATATCTGCAGAAAAATTTGCATTAATTTTCTGCAGTTCATAGCTGCAGCTCATAGTTCTGCAAAACAAATGCAAGTGTATCAACGCATCAATACATTTTAAAATGTATTTTTAAATTCATTGATGACAGGGTTACGAAATGCATTTAGTAATGCATTCTGCAACTTATACTGCATTACTTGTACACGTGAGGCACTTGGTGTCTACCACGTCATAATGTCAAAAAATGTAATTAAAAGTTTTAGGTTTTTGTCATACATTTTTCAAAATTTACTTTTTAGATATTAAAGGAAATGTCCCACTTTGTAACAAGTAATTTTGGAATGGTGCGCACTTACTAGATATGAATATTGTGGCAATAATAATTACAGCAAAGCTTCCATATTGAAGAAATTACAAAGTTTGCAAAATGCATACTAGACGCCATTTTTCCATAGCTTTCAGCAAGCAGTGAAATTTGGTGGCGCCCTCTTGCACGTGTATGTCTAGGGAGTTGATGCCTTTTATCCAGTAGAAGGCGCTACACACAGTCAGTAAAATGGTGCAAATTAGGGAATTCTAATTTTCTCCAAATCCAAGTATTCAGGACATTTTATCTAGTGATCGGTAAGCTCAAATCCAATTGCAATTTCCATTTCTAACCTAATTTTTCGTGCTCTTTTTCCTAAAATCAACTTGTTTTAAAGTGGGACTGTCCCTTTAAATATTTAGTATAGTTGAAGTCACTGCACTGTAAACATTTTTAGCAATTGCATGAATATATTTTTTATTTATACAAAAGTCATACTTTTAATCCAAAAAAGTCATTTCTTTCATCCAAAAGTCATGCTTTTCATTGAAGAAAGTCAGAAAAAGTAAAGTTTTTAGGTTTTAACAGTCTGGTAAGACTCATAGAAAATTACCATAAATAGTAAACACTTATTATGTATGTAACCAATTGCTATTGAACTATTTTTAAGAGTTTTTTTTGGTTTTTCCACAGTATGTTCAGTTCCCTTGACCAATTATTTTTCTTTTACTTTTCTAGTCATTCACCTTAGACCAATTTCAGTTGAAAACCACAAAAATGTGTTTCATTAAATTGCTCGTATAAAGTGGCATTCGAGCTAACTGTGCGTGTTTTCACTTTCCAATTTGCATTTAATTGGCAAATTTTAAACATGACTATAGTTGTGAACCAGGTTCATTCTGCATGGGACATTTTTCCTCATGTACAATTTAATAAGGTTAAAAGCTGAAAAAAACCCGAAAATTTAAAAACAGGTAGAAGGCAGCTCTAGCTGTAAACGTTGACGTTTCAACGCGATTAGCAATTTTAAAACATTATCGAGATTGTTAAATTGGTGTTTGTGGGCGACAGTATTTCTAATTAGAAATTTTGACAATAAATTTGTAACTGCTTTTATTTCTGTAAAATAGGCATGAGACAATTTAAACTGGAATTGCTTCTTTTAAAAGTTGTCTGACCCTGTATAAATTGGTTTTTTTACATGGCGTCTAAAAACTTAATTTGTTTGTGTTTTCGTGCATTGAATTGCTTTTCATTGACTTAAAATTAACATTATGTTGGGTGTAGGAGTCCGTTAATTAATTATTAACGATTTGCAGATACTAAATTTAAAAGAAAAAAATTATTAATTAACGTGTGGACACTCCCATGAGGGAGAAATTAATTTAAAACATAAAAAACAGGGGTTATTTTGTTTTTTTACTTGAATCTGGCTGAACATTTAGCATGAATCAACAAATGACTCACTGTTGGGTTACAAATTTGACGAAAAAAGACTTTGGATTCAGTGCAGGAATGTTCACAGGTAATAATGGAGTTCATAATGACCTGGGAAATCAGGAAAGTGGAATTTTTTGCAAGAAAAAAGAGAAAAAAACAAGAAGAGCTTAGAAAGTGAAATTTAATTTTATAATTTCCATTCAATAGTTATTATTACATGCTAATGTGGACAAAAATCTCGATGGTTGATAGTAGCCATGTTGGAAGTCATTTTGTCAATCCCTCTAGTAATAAACATGATAGTGTACAAGTTTTTGCTTTACAGAGAATGTGTACAGTATAACTATTCTTTTGCGATAAAGTGAAGCCAACTTGAACCCCCTTTTGCATGCAGCGCCATTCTGCCTGGGTGAGGGACTATTATAAAAATGGCACCTATTTTTTGAATGAGACTGCTTTTCTTTATTATTAGTAATCTTAATTTAAGATTCATTTGTCACAAATTGGGACTGTCCCATTAATAAATCCGGTATATAGCTGACCTGTCATTACCAGCGCCACCAAATATTCACTAAAAAAAATCTCAGAAGATTTCCGCTATTTTGAAATTAA
Organism: Proteroiulus fuscus; assembly: GCA_034700285.1. Lineage (NCBI taxonomy): Eukaryota > Metazoa > Arthropoda > Diplopoda > Julida > Blaniulidae > Proteroiulus > Proteroiulus fuscus. The sequence goes on from JAQIXP010001044.1 coordinate 3,071, forward strand.
AATTAACATTGTAAAAATTGGAATTTTTTTGGAATATGTTTTTTTTGGGGGGAATACATTAAATAATTAAATGTTTTTTCTATGCATTATTGTATGAAAGGATAGTGAAGCAAAAATTAAATGATTCTAATGATGTACCTTACTCCCATTACCAAGAGATGGCGCTAAAATTTTCTGAGATTTTACGATTCAGGTAGTCCTGAGAACATTCAATATGGCGCTGCACATGTTTTACATAAAAATTGTGATTTCTCATTATTGGTATGTTTAATTCCAATATCATTATATTATTTCTACGTTGTGTTATTATTCTTAGCATTTAAAAATCATTTGACTACAATTTCCAAAATGGCGCCTTCCAAATTGATTTTTGTTCTAGTTCTATCTTGTATAAATTAGGTAACGACTAACTATGACTTAACTAAAACCATTTGCTATAATTTATTGTCATTGATTTTGGGAAGCATTTGAGGGGAATGATGGCTAACGGCTAATGTCCATCAATTTTGAAGCTACTATTAATCCGCAATTTTCACATGCACCATGACAGTTTGAGTGAGGTTTGGGTTACTGCAATTGTGTGAGTAACCCATCTATGTACAGCTATTGTTAAACCAACACATTTCGAAAGGCAATAGAAGTCTATTGAAAAATAGTCGAATTAAGCATGGTGTTACTGGCATGCTTTCTAGCCACAGAAACGTCAAACATTTCCCTTGTATTATGCTCAAAGGTAAATGTCTGGCCTGGGATATTTCAGCATCTTTGTTTGTATATTCTTTGATCAAGGAGCATTAACACCAATGTCAATAGATTCAGACTCAATCTCCAACAGCCCTTTAAGCTCCAAATCATACAATAGAACTCATTAAGTGGCTAGTAAATACTTTTATTGTCTAAATTTAAAAGGTATTTTACAAATTAACTACAGTCAGAAGTCAAGACTAACCTTAACTTTGATCATTTTACACCTATAGAAAAAAAAGCAAATTGATTCTTGTCCATTCCTTTACAAAGTTACATATTCGGAATTCCTCCAAACCTGGAAAATTTGGATTTGTCAGGGAAATTGGAGAAACAAGTCTTAATTTTAACAAAAAAAATATTTAGCATGCAGAATTGTTACACATATAGATAGAATAAAATATTTGTCTTTGTATTTGTATTGTATAAATTATGGAGTTTTTAATTGTATTTAAGAATCTATTTAAAAAGTCAGGGAAATTAGTTAATAAGTCCCTAGAAATTGAAGGGAATTTGAAACTGCAATTTCTGGGGAACCTCTGATATTATTATTTTCATGCTAAGTTGATATATACAAACTTCTATTTCAAGCAATCCCAGAATCCCACATTTTTATCACTTTGTAAATGTAATTTCTGCTACAGTGAGAATTCAAATATTACATAACTAGCTGTTCATAACGAAATTGATGATAGATATGTTACATATTTAATCGAATATTTGAAGCAATGTTTGATGCAAACTTGCAAAGGTGCAGAAAAGTTTTACGTAAAATGTGAAAATTCGCATGCCGAACATATGAGGTATTGACCCGGCCTGAAATCAAGCCCACATTCTCGGGAAGTGATGCTGAATTGACATTTACCCGACTATTAATTTCAGCTATAAATCAGTTTATTGGTTTAAAAGTAGGTATAGCATTTATACAATTAAATAATCATTATTATGCTATAATAAGGGTATATTAGTCAGGTGGGGTAAAATCATTAAGTTTTAATTTTTAATTTAAATGCAAATGAGTGGAATGTGCATAGCTGTGTCATTTTACTATTTTTCGTGACTATGGATATAATTTGTAATTATAAATTTTCTTTTAGTTTTAGCTGAGTGTTTAAGACCCATGAGGTCAAACGTTATAAACTATAAGACTTAAGTTTTAGAAAAAAAATGTTGGATGATTTATGTAACTAATTATTGCTGGTAATGAATGACTGGCAAGATCGTGAAAGGCATGGTCATTCTCAACACTTATTTGAATTAGTTTTATAGGAAAATTGAGCTAAGGGTGCATGTATCGTGCTCTTTTTTTTCTGTAAAAAAGTTTCCCAAAAATATATAAGCTTGTTGGAGTCGTTTAAGCCTGAGGAATGAATACATCTTTTGAGAAAAAAAAAACTATTTTGGGAAGATGTTTATTCACGCATTTTACTCCTTGCTTTTTCAAATATAAAGACGTTTATGTCTATCGATCTATTCACGTAAAAGGGGTTTCTGACCCTGGAGATGTATTTCTCTATTGATTCTACTTTCTTAAAATTGAATAAGCCTACATTATGCAAAATCGCAGGGTTTGAATTTTATAACACTTTTTCTGTTTTGGGTGTTATTAATTAAGCTAAGTTTTTTAGTATTTGTGTGTACAACATAACAGGATGTATTTGTTTTCAGTCTCGGAAATGCATGGGATTTGTTTATGAAATTTTTGTTATCAATGTGCTCATCGTATTGTAAAAAAAAAGCAGTTACCTGAATGCACAGGTAAATAATGGTTCGTAAAATTAGAAATGGGGGCGCAGAGTAGGAAGTGATTACAAATAAAAAGTTGAAAATCTTGTTATAAGACGAGACAGGTCAAGTAAAGATCCGTTAAAAAATACATAGAGAAGAAAATATTATAACAAGTATTTTTTTTTTTTTTTGCTATTTGGTATACTGAATGTGTGCCTTTAATTGCCCTCAATATCGAAAGTTTCTATAGTTAGATTTTTGAAAAATAAAATTTGGGCTATATTATTTTTATAAAAACTATAATCATATATATGCATCATTTTTTCCCTCATTTTTTAACAATTTTATTAGCAAATACATGTGGTCATACTGACCTGAATAGTCAGGGAAATTTATTAAATTATTTATCATAATTTCCTAATTTACTCCATTTTAATTTCTCTAAATATTTAAATTTATTTTGCAAAATTGTATTTATTTAATTTTTCACTGGTTGTAATCGACAATTAATGTTAAATCTGCGAAATAATTGCTAAAGTCAGAGTAACCTTAACTTAGTTTATTTTACACCGCCTAGCGACCGTAAAATGAACCAAGTTAGGGTTAGTCTGGCTGCTGTTTCTATGTAGCCTATAATGCATAAAGATTTCAAAGAAATTTTTTAATTTTGGTCAGGGAAAGTCAGGGAAATTCAGTATGAACTCAGCTAGACAACTATCTAGACCACTAATCTATAAAATCATAAATTAATAAATATAATTTGTTTTCCATATTTTTTTTCCTGTTATCAGCATGTAAAATATTTTTTTTTAAATATTTTTCCTTAATAAAAATGAAATAATAACAATAATAGACTTTACAGGCCTAATAATGTTTGTATGAAAAAAAATAAACAATGTTTCCGAAAGTCTTTTTATCTGACCTATATTACACCTAATGCAATTTGCCATGCATTCTATTGCAATTAGCGGTGCAATAATTGTTTAGAAATTTTTTAAATAAAATATGTGGGATATACTTTATGGTTGTTACAGTCAACTTGAATCATAAACTAATTTTATTTTAATAATTAGGCTATATAAGTAATTTTACACTATTTTTTATATCATTCAAGTTGTTCTGTAAGAAAATATAACGGTAAAAGTAACCCAATATTGAAATATAACAATAAAATGGTGAAGTTATGTGGCAGCAGTACAACTACTTTTAACAATTGAACAATATTGATACAATGTTATAAAAGATTGTACCACCTTCTTCCCTTGGTCAGGAAAGAAGAAGAATTTGGTCAGGAAAACTCAGGGAAAATCCAAAAATAGTCAATAAAGTCAGGGTAATTGAATGGTAATTTTTAATGCATTAAAAAGCCTGAATTTTTTTTTTGATTTTTGGTCAAGGAAAGTCAGGGAAAATCCAAAACTAGCCAAGAATTACCAAAAAATTACCCTCAGGGTAATTTAATAATTCTATTTTTCATATATTTTATAAATATTCCAAATTGTTATGTTTAATTTTCACCGATTGTAATAAAACGCCAGAGAATTTTTTTTATTTTGGTCAAGGATAGTCAGGAAAATGTAGTAAATCTAGTTTCACATATTTTATATTTATAAGCAATTTAAATTTATGCCCCCTCGTTTAGTTATAATAACTTTTCTCATTTAACTAAAATTTTAGAAAGATAATTAAATGGATATATTTATATATATTTTATCTAGATATTTCAATTAATTTATTTTAAGATTGTGTATTTAATTTTCATCGATTGTAATATGCATTAAAAGCCAATGAAAAAGTTTGTTTTCGGTCAAGGATAGTCAGGAAAATATAATACTTACATTGCTTATATTTTATAAACATTTCAATCTATTTTTCAAGTAATATTTCATTTCAGCTGTTGTTGTAATTAACAATTTACTAAATAAGTGAGTAATATTATAATAAAATGGTCAGGATAAATGTGTTTTGTTATGATAAGTCAGGGAAACCCACTCATAAAATTCAGTAAAAATTTACTAAAAATTTACAAATGAAATTCTTTGCCATAAGTTCTCAAATTCTTTTACCGGTACTAGCAAAATCAATATATAATAGCCTACTTCCGCACTTTATATTTTTAAACAATTTCATCTTACCTGTTGTTGAAGCTGCAGTGATGCAGCATCCTAGTGTTATTAAAATTCCCAAAATAGACATGGAAAAAGATGCATGTGTCCTGTAATTTAAGTCCCGCATATTAACGGTTTCCATGGCATACACACGAAGCCGGTGTTTATCTTTTTCGTGCTTATTTTGATCATTCACATACATGTAAAAATCCACTTAAAATTTGCAAAATAAAATAGCAGATTTTTTTCCACCAAATTCAAAATATCAATATTTTTTCCACTTCACATCAGCAGCAGAGTCTGATCATGTTGGTATGTTGGATGAAAAATTCCAACGAAATATAATTTCCAAATTGGGCGCGACACGTTATCCTCCTCACTGGTCACTCACTGGTCAAATGTTGCTCATTTTTAGTTGGGAACAGAATTGACCACCGCAGTACAAGGACCACAGTGTGTTTGTGCCTGCGGGAAGGTGTCACCTCACGTGGCTGCGTGTTGCCCCGTGACGTCACAACGCCTGTTGGTCTTCCATTGGTTGGTTTGGGTGGACAGGTAGGCGATATTTAGGTTCACCACGTGGGTGAAACCAACAAAAAACGTGTACAGGAAACTGGTTGTTTGGAGAAAACTCAACTGCATTTACCTTTAGCAGTTACCTGTAGATGCGTGTTGAGCTGGCCAGCTTCAGAGATGCTCTCAAAAGCATGTTGAACCCTCAGGTATGAAAATAGCGAGAGAAACTAGGGCACGAGACTTCACAACTTGAACATAGAGGGCTATGGAGTGTGTGTGTGCTATATAATACCTGAAAAAAAACTAGTTTATTTTAAAAATGGTTTTAGTGGTGGACTCAACTCATGCAAGTCCTTCAGGTTTTTTTAAGAAAACTAAGTAGAAGTATCCCCAAGTATTCTCCCCTTATGCCATTATTCCACTTTTTTTCTGTTATTTTCTGGCAATTATTTTTTGTCCGGAAATACCTCACACTAAGCTTGCTATTCATTTAAGCTTTTCTTTTCAATTTTTTTTTTTTTATAGAATTTTTGAGTAAAAAGTTGTTTGTTATCTTGATGTTGTTGCTTGTATCTTTGTTGGAATCCTCAAATCCTTTCGATTTAATTTGTCTTTCATGGACAGAATATGTTTGAGGATACAGGCAGCGCCACCTGGTGCATTTTCAGTGGCAGCTTTCAATAGGGACGATTTGCTCTCGATTGACTGATGCCCAATTTTCATTATTTGGTCTGTTGGCCTATATTAGTTTCCAAGTAACCTTTTAATTTCTCAGGCTTTAGGAAACTGATTTATCTCCCAAATGTTCCCAAAAACTTTGCTTTTTTTAAGTTTCAAGTCTTAATTTTAGATCTTTCTCTTTATTTCTGTACTCAGTCGCATGAGGGCGCCAGTGGTATTGCCTAATTCGTGAATTAGCCGAGTCTATTTCTATTTGGTTTCACTTCATTTTTTATTTTATTCCTTTAATGAAGTATGGCTAAAAATTGTATTATAAATTGTACCTAAAAAACATGCATTTTTGCTGTGTTTGAGTATGAGGCCTTGATATAGGGTTGTACACGTAGCTTGTCCTTAAGTGGCAGAGCAGTCGTATACCCAGGCCCTGGTGACAACTTTAAGAACAATTAAGGATGATGATTAATTGCTTCCAGGTGGCGCAATATGCCAAAGTACAAGCCAATACAATAAAACCTGGAGCTATACTTTTTACTGCAGGTGGCAGCTAGGGTAGTGGCAACAAAAAGCGTCCCTTGGGGTCAGGTTTAAGAATAAGTTGGGATGAAAAAGAATTCCCACCAGGAGGCCAACGTCTTTATGACGTTGGAGTATCCTCCTAAATGTGGGATAACCCCCCTACCAAATGGCATCATTATATGCTGATCGTAGGGTACTGAGTTGAATTGAATTGAGGCGCAATATGTCATTTGGTAATGTTGTGAAATTGGCTTGATTTTCCTAAAAATTCTCCAAAATGTGTATAAAATAATCAAAATGAGTACTAAAATAGAGCAGTACAGTATATGCCTGTAAGTGCAAAAGTTTTAATGTTGATATTTTTTCTTTTTTGGAGTCAGCATTTTTTGCTACTTATTTACTGTTAATAGTTGGTGTTAGGAATCTAACATGTCCATCTAATGGTTCATGCAATATACCTGCAACCCAATGCTGCAGGTAAGTTTACATGGCAATGACATTAGTTACTTTTTGTGTATAAAGTCATTATAGATAGGCCTAGAGAGAGAAATTTTTATCTTCCATTTATCAATTTTTTTCTTTTTTTTTGAAACTCGGTCTGGGGTCCTCAATTTGATTAAATACATTACGTATAGGCCTATAATCTGAGGGATTTCATCCATCATTATAAGCCGGCTTTTGAAGTATTTACAAAATTATCCGTAAATCTAAATGTGGTCCTATGGTTTTCTATGGATATTTTCTATTTCCAGTTGTTAAAATATATCTAATGTAATGGGGGAAGGAACAGTTCAGAAGATTTATTATTCGTATCGTTAATTTCAAATCCCTAAAAAAAACATTTTCGTAGCCCCTACTATTTTCTACTAATACGAATTTATTCTTGTTTTTATTTATAGGTTACCCTCGTGTCATAGGCCGAATGGCCAAAATTTCGCAGATGTCATTGCCCAAAAAATGGAAAATAGAAGAAAAAACAATTATTGGCCTTGTATGCCAGAAAAAAATGGTTAGTCATTAGTTTTAATTTACTATAACAGTAACATAATCCATTGTTTTAAATATACGACTTGTATATCGAGTTTTAAAATTTTATTTGATTTTTTTCTTATTTTTCTGTCAAAAATGATAAATCTGTCAGATTTAATATTTGTATACTTGAAAGTAGAACAGAATGCCATTTATTGTTGGCCTAAATCTTAAAGGGAGAATCCCACTTTGTGACAATTGAATCTTAAAATTAAGCTTATATTAATAATAAAGAAGGGCAGTCGTATTAATAATTGCAGTTCATCTATACCGTAATTCAGAAATCACGATGTTTCCAAAAAAGATTATAAGCGCCATTTTTATAATAGTTCCCCACCCAGTCAGAATGGCGCTGCGTGCAGTGGAGGGGGGGGGGGTTCAATTTAAGGCTTCACTTTATCGCTATGGAATAGTTATTCACATTATTTGTTATGCAAAAACTTGTACACCATCAAGTTCATTACTAGAGGGATTGACAAAATGACTTCTAACATGGCCACTATCGACTATCGAGATTTTTGTAAACATTGGCATGTTTCGAAATTAATAACTTTTGAATGGTAATTTATAAATTGCATTTCAATTTCTATGCTCTTTTTGTTTTTCCCCTCCTTTTTGGCAAAAATGCTTGAAGTAAGGTGGGACTGTCCCTTTTAACTCTTTTCATTTTTAACATGGCGACCAGGAAGGATAGGTTACATGTAGGTCGCTATATATATAGGTATAAAATGAATAAAGTTAAGGCTAGTCTGACTCCAGTCACTTCAATTATTGCACGGTACTACATCCCAATGAAATGTATTAAGGTGGGGTTGCACGGTTTTATTTATAAATGCAAAACTTAGAAATATGGAAATTAGCGGCACTACTTTTGTTGCTCTTTTTCTAGATTTCTGCTTCGTGGCTGACCCTTTTTTGTTTTTATATCAAGTGGAATGTATTTTTAACATTAATGCAAAAGTTATTTGCATTTTAGGGGGAGGCATGCTTGCTTGTTATGTTCATTTCTAACGTCTTTGGCTAATTTGGCATATTGAGGAAATGATCTAGTTTTATAAACTATACTTGAAAAAATAGTTTCCTGATTAAACAATTTATCTAAGAATTGCTTAAACTCGAGGATATTCATGGTCTCAGAAAAAAGAAAGCAAATTTAAAATAATATTTCTAGAAAATGTAAGACTAACCATCAGTTAACGTATACTTGTTAGAGTCCTAAGATGGCTGACACAATTAGCCAATACCTGGTAGTGCTAAGTCATTTTTACATAAGCATTTCTTTTTTGATATTTACTTTATTTTGCTTTACTTTTCTAAGTAATTTTATCTAAAGTGAGACTTGACTTTTTAACTGTGAATTAAATTCAAGTAAAATCAACAGGTGCTAATTTGAAAATACACTTTTAAAATTATTGAGTATGGGAAGGGGGGGGGGGGTGGCATTGCTCCAATCGCCCCCTTCCCCACTCTATTTCAAGTATATTTTTAAAAGAGTGCTTCTTTAAACAGGTAACTTTTTTGAGTAACATTTCCTCTCCTAGATAATTTGATCCTAATCTTTAAGAGTTCATTATGCAAAGTGCTAATTGCAATAAGCGGTCCCTTATTTGTTAAACATACAAACATTTGATAGGCTGACAAGCACAATTGAAAATGTTAGGGTCAATAATGCATGGGTTACACTATTTATTTATATTGATGTTTAATTTATAGCGCAGGATTCTATCCCCTTAGGCCTTTCGTTATGTATGTAATCCACTCAATTGCAAAAGTACTATAGTCCCACATTAGAAAATTATTACTGGCCTGCATGGAAAGATGTCCAAATTGTAGCTGTCAAAAAGTAAAGTACCTCTCTAAACACGTAAATGATAGTCTCATCATCTTTCTATGACATCCCATTTTTTTGAGGGTCCAACCACACCTTAGAAGAGGTTAAGGACACACCAATTGCACTTGTGGTTGGAATTTTATATCCACTTTTTATGCCAGTGCATATGTAGCTTCTAATGTGCACTCTTGAGTCTCTCGGGGAATGACATCCACTCTTATCATGAGTACCGTAAATCTTCTAGAAATAACCCGGGCGAGCTTTTCTTTCTCTGTCTTTGAAAGTGGGCGTAATTTGGAGATGGCCGAAAATAGAGGATGGGCGTTTATTTGAAATTTAAAGAATATTACAATAACTTTACACTATTTTTTATTTAAGAACTTACGATATCGTAAGAAACTTACCACAAGAAAATCCATTTTTATACAAGAATATCATAAAGAAACTTACACTAACATTGTAAGCTCTAACTAAGGGAAAGGTCCGTTGGAGAATGGGCTGCAAAATTTCGCATTTCGATGGCTTAATTCACAAGTAGCAAATGAGCCAATTTGTCAAAAATGAGATAAGTGAACCATTGTGATCCTGGAAGTATCCCTAATTAACCTATAAAGTTACAGAAATTAATTTTTAAACCAAAAATTGTTAAAGTTACAGAAATTAAGAGTAGCGAATATCCAACAAGGTATCATGATAATCGTCCCTAAAAGTTAGAAGTATAGCGAATGGTACCCAGTTGGTACCATTCATTAATTAGTTTATCTTTTACAAATTGTTCGTGACATGGATTTTTATAACAATAGTTGTTTTTTTTTGCATTTATTTTATTTAATTGGCAAACTAATGGATGTGCTCATTCGCTACTTTACACTTAATTTATTTGGCTTTACTGCAAACTTAATCAAAGTCAAACTAGCGAATGTGCAGTTTTAAGCCTTTCATTTCTCAAATTACGTAATTAATTTACTAAAAGTATTTATCAAAAATTAGCACGTTCCCTATAAAATATATATATTGTTTCATCTGTTCACCAAATTTTAGCATGCTAACATTGTTTATTTGCAAATGATAGGCCTACCTCTTTTCCATAAAAACGCTATTATCTCAAAAGCAACTTTTGGCTCATTCGCTACTTCAGAAATAAGCCATAATAATCCTTTAAATTTTAAATAAACGCTCATCTCAAAATTGGGCCCACTTCCGAAGGCAAAGAAAGAATAGATAGCCCGGGTCATTTCTAGAAGATTTATGGTAATCATTAATTTATTTGAAAATTTTGACAAATTAATTAATTAATTAGGGAACGATCACCCTAAACTAAAACATGGCCAAATGATGTTCCGATGCACGACTGATGGCGCTGCCTAATGAAGTCTTTTGCAGCTCGGCAGCAAACCGATCCATTTTGTGTTTTTATTAAATTACTAGTATAGACATAACATGGTCGTGAAATTTCGGGGAATATATTTTTTCTCACTATATTGTCTGAAGGGTTAAAAGGTTTCTACTGTATTTTTCACTCATTACCAGGGTAACTGTAATAATAGAGTTTGTGCGACATTAGGGTATCCTAACCGATTAGTCATCCTGTGAGCCATTGACTTGTACTCTAAAATCTGAAGTATTTTTTTATAAGTTTAATTCTATACAATGTATAATTGGCACTTTCGGATAGAGACTCGATGCATTTGCTGTTTTCTAGTGTGGGTTTACAGTTTTTATTTTAACAAGACAAAAGATAACTGTAACTCGGCGTCCTTGGTTACCTCTAATTTTCCCAAAGACTTTTACCGGTCATTTTTCTCATGCCTTGCAAATAAAAAATTTCGTGAGTGTGCGGTATTCCAGTGCACATTAAAAAAACACGAGATATAAAAAAAATATAAAAGGGTTGAATGGAACTTTGCACGGCATGTATAATCATGCAGTTTACTGTTACTCGAGTGCAAGGCCTTATATTATGAATAATAGGGGAAAATTTTCCCTTTTGTCTCTACCTACATTATCTAGATAAGCTATATTATTAGCCATTTTTGTTCTATTCTGCATGCTTCACATGCATGGTTTAGAATATATTAATGTACTACATTATTAACAGTTGGTTTTAAAAAAAAAAAATGTCGTCTGCTTTGAGCACGGGGTCAAAATTACTTTGACATTAGCATTAGTTGCAAAAAAAAAAGGTTTCAGATTAGGCAGAATTTGCGAGAAATGGCCGAAATTACTAGCTACTGTACTGTAGAATATGCAGCAGGGTGGGTTGATTTAAATCACATGATTTTGTAAAGAATAACATTAATTGAAATTAAAGGGAAAGTTCCACTTTGAAAGAAGTGGGTTGTAGGAGGAAGAGCATGAAAAATTTGGAAAGGAATGGAAATTGCAATTTGATTTGAACCCACCAGTCAAGAAATAAAATGTCAGGAATAGGCTACATGGATTTGGTTGAAAATGCAAAGCCCAAGTAGGCACCATTTTACTAAACATGTAGCGCCCTCTACTGGGTAAAAGGCATCAGCTCTCATGAAACACATAGACACGCATGTCCTAGAGGGAGCCACCAACTGTCCATGCCTACTAAAATCTATGGAAAAATGGCAACTAATATGTATTTGGCAAATATCTAGTAAAGTGTGAACAATTTAAGAATCACTTGTTACAAGTGGAACTTTCCCTTTAAATAAAGAAATGTTAGTACAGCTTACTAACAATCATGTTTCTGAATACTTAAAAATTATTTATGGAAATTTGGTTTTAAGCTTAGAATTAACTTTAGGAATTATCATAAATGCATGTATACTGATTTTATGTTAAAAAAGGAAATCTCTTGAAATATGCAGTAGTACAGCACTGTCAACACAGTATTGCCAAATTCAGTTTGTGGTTGTTGCCCTTGGCCTACATTTAACCATTGACATTTATTAATAGTTAAATAGTTTTATCCCCTGGTTACCTTAATATAGTTGACATTAATCAAACAAGTACATAAATTAGACTGGTGAGTAGTGCTGGCATGGTTCGGCCTATATGTTTAAATTTTTACCAACAGAAGGTACATGTAGGCTTAAAAGGTAGCTTTTTCCAAACAAACCATGTTTACAAATGCATTTTTATCAAGTGGAATTGTTTATTTATTTGAAAATGGATTTCAAGATTACTTTCTATTGCTATCTATAATTCAGAAAGAAATTAACAAAATATTCTGTCAACAAAATGTACACTATTTATTTAGGAACATGAAATCATTCTGAACTATCACAGGTTTTGATTTCATTTCAACCACTTGCAATTAGTAGGATTTATTAATCATTTAGAACTGAAATTGTTTCTGCCAAATAACCAACCATAACATTTGAAAGTAATTTCAATTTATTTGCCATAATGGTATGCCAATCATTATTTATCTAATCAAAAATACTTAATTTAAGATGGTAAACTCCATAATGATTGATACTTACTGCACTCGTTAGACACCAATGTAATTTGCATTTAAAACCGAGATTAATTACCCCTAATTACTAATAAATTCACACTTTGATTTAAGAGAATGGCAGGTTCATTGATGAATAATAAATCGCAACAATAAGGGACCTTTCGAGGCCTTTCAAATACAATGGGATGCAGCTATCCTTGTCACTGCTTATTAACACTTTATAGTTCATACCAATATACAAATATTATTATTATTATCAGGAATAATTTAAAAATTAGGAGAGAGAATATGCAAGAGAACAATGAAAATTCTTTAATAAACGCTGTCTTCAGTGTGCAAATAATAATCTGTATAGCATATCGATGGGTTAATTCACAAGTGGTGAATAAGCCAATTTGTCAAAAATGAGATAATTGTACCATTGTGATCCTGGAAGTGTCCCTAATGAATCTAAAGTTACATAAATTACTTTAACCAATAATTGTTAAAGTTACACAAGTGAACAGTAGCGAATATCCAACAAGGTATCATCCTTAAAAGCTACAAGTAGTGAATGGTACAATTCGTTAGTTTACTTTTTTAAAATTTCCTGAGACCTGGATTTTTATTAAAATACATACAAGTGGCAAACGTGACAATTTTCGCTCATACCGGTATTTTTGCATTCTTTTTATTCAAAAGGCAAACTAATAGATGTGCACATTCGCTACTTCACACTTAATTGATTTCGCTTTCCTGCAAAATTAATTAATGTCAAACTAGCAAATTTGCATTTTTAAGCCTTTTATCTCTCAAATGACTTAATTAATTTACTAATTTAATTATTTAACAAAAAATTAGCACATTCCCTATAAAATATATAGTCTTATCTGTTCACCAAATTTCAGCTTTTTAACATTGTTTATTTCCAAATTATACCATTTTTCCATAAAAAAGCTATTATCTCAAAAGAACTTTTGGCTTATTTGCCACTTGTACTTGTTGCCATCGATATGTCATTGTCTGGGTCAACAATTTTTAGTCCTATAGTGCAAGTTATCTGGCAGCATTAATATTGTTATAAGACTGATAATGATGATATTTTTTTTTGAAATAGCTAGACTGTAGTCATTAGTACAAAGAATTTTGTTTAATTTTCCACAATTTTTTATATTTAAGGCTGTTTAAAAGTATTGAATTGGCAACAAAGTGACGAGCTCAAGCATCTACAACTGGCACACATCAAAAAATAAATCAGGTAGGCCCCTATCAGGCACATTTTTAATATATATATATATATATATTTTTTTTTTTTAATAAATAACCAAATTTAAATTAAACTTCTTTACTACTTAATTTTAATACCCAATTACCATAAAACTAGTATTTCAAATAGTAATATCACAAGGACGAAATTGCATGTTTCTAAGGCAAGTTTTTACCCCATTCACACTGACATTTTGATCATGATCTAGAATATTTAGTTTTTGTTTTTTTTAAACCAAGTTGAGCACAAGGTTTACACGTGCTTATTTAATAGATTTTTACTCTAGTACACCTGGTTCCAAATATCTAAATGTTCTAGATCGTGATCAAACCGTCCATGTGAGTGAATCCTAAGGGAAAGTCAAAAGTGTGAGGCTAGTGTACATCAAAGAGAATGGTGTTTTCCCATTTAAAACAGCCAAAGAAATGTTGAAATCAAACTGCTATCCATCAATACAACCTGTTTCAGCACTTGTAGCAGCCAGGTAGTAAACACAGGCAGGTAATAGCATCCGTAATACCCGATCAGGAATGTTAATAAGGCGATCATGTGCAGCACTATTAATATGCTGACTGTCGAGAAACTATCCCACACTGTTTGAGCCACGCTAACTTGCGAATCGGTTTGCCAACCGTGCCAAAATGGAACAATTTCCCCCGTTGATGTCTGTCGTAGGCGAGCGTTCGGCTGCCAAGGAAGAGGCAAGTTCCTAGTTTTATTCAGTGCTAGCTGTCGAATCTGGTAATACTTGGGGTAGAGAGATTTTGACCGATGGCAAAGATCTACGGCATAAAAACCCTTTAAATCAGTACCGAAATTTTAAAAAAAAAATAATTATTGGTGGACAATTCAGCACCTGCGTCTGGAGAGCACAATCCTATGAACTGGCGGCATAGCGGACAACGTGTGTGCTTTGGGTCCCGTTTAGCCAAGCTGCGCAAGCATATTTCGCAGAATGTATGCTTGCAAGGGTGGCAAACGAAGGGATGGTGATAAATGTCCAAACAAATGGCACACACAAGCTCTTCGGGAGCTTCTCCTTCTGCATGTTGACCACCAGCTTGCTTCTTAGTAACCTAAAATGAAGTATTGTACAATAATTGTTCAAGCCTTTTAATAAGAAAGTTGATCCCGAAAACATTAAATTAATCCACCATGATGTTGGACTTTTACATGGTAGAAAATAAATTTGTCTTAACTTTTAAATCATTAAATAAGTGTATTAGGAAATCATATATGCATGTAATCTATCTCTATAAAACAGAAAGAACATGCCTTTCTCCGTTTAGTTTTATGAAAAATCTCCTCAGGTTGCTTTTGTATTGTACTCTTAGGAAGCACCAAGGTATCCAATCCTATGACAAAAGGGAAGGACAAGCCTTGAAAATGCCATTTCTCTTATAATAAGCTAAAGTTCTACTTACATTTACCTAGTTATGCCTGCTTAATTTGAACATGCAGTAATTATGCTTATGTGAGTTAAAAATCATAAATTTCATAACAGAGTATACTTGCCAAATGTCATTGTACAGAGGCTCCGTATATTATGCTAGTATATTATAGAACTATTCGAATATTAACAACATATAACCAGTAATACTAACACTATAACCCGTCCCACCAGGTTATATTTTTCACTAAAAGCACAATAGAGAGGAGGGCCGAAAAGTATGATACTTACTACCCTCTGGGGCTCTGCCCCTAGGTAACATTAACATGCAAGCTAATTAGGAAGCCTAAATTACCCAGCAAAAAAATTCTGCTGAAAATTTGAAATCTTCTGCAGTTTCTTTGCAGTTTCTTCTGCAGGAAAACTGTAGTTTAAGTTACGTTTCTGAGCGTTTATGAAACATAACCTATGTAACTTTGCAGTTTTTGTGTAGAAAACGTGGTTTTTTTTTCTACAATTTTTCTGCATTTTTATACAGTATTTATGTATTTTTTGTGCATGTTTTCTGCATCACTAGAAAGTATAAAAAATGCAGAAAAACTGTAGAAAAAACATGCACGTTTTCTACACAAAAACTGCACAAATTACATAGGTTTTTGTTTCATAAACGTCCAGAAACGTAAGTTAAACTAACAGTTTTTCTGCAGTTTAAGACTGCAAATAAACTACAGAATATTTCGGTTTTTTCCCCGCAGAATTTTTTTGCTGGGTAGGTGAAACTTGGCGATTCCAAAAGTTTTGGAATTAGTTATTTCAACATTTTTGCTAATTAAACCTGTCAGGAAACTACTAATTAACTTTAAACTGTAAACACTAACTTTATTAGATAATTGTTTTAAATAATGTACATAATAACACGCAGTTGAATAAATGCAAAATATGGGATATCGTATACAAAATCAGCTTATATAATTTCGAAAATTGTCAAATATTTACATCCCTTGCCATTCGCATAGTGTCAGAAAGATATACATTTTCTCGTTAAACAAAGTTTTGGAAAACAACTTATGATGGACAATTTAACTAACATTTCAATGGTGACATCGCAGAATGTTTTTTATTAGTGAATTAATTATCTTACAAATGCATTTTATTTCTGAAAAGCTCACCAGATACGACTCGTAAATCCTGCATTTGAAAAGATGATTCCAATTCATTAGACAAACTCCTTGACGTAGTTTGAGCTGCTGGAGTGTCGGTGTTAGTTTCTAGCGTGTTCTCGATGTCATGTTTTTCAATGTTTCTCCGATCTTGAAATATGCTCACTTCATCCAAGTTTTCACGGTCAATTTTACATTTAACCACATGTACAGATGGCAAAACACATTGACCACACAAACATTTTGATCCATTGACAAAGTCAAAGGAACCAATTTTTCCATTGCATTTAGGACAAGAAATTTTTCCTTTGATCCAGTTTGCCTACACGAAAATTGAGATGCATCTTTAAGCAGTTTAACAATAAATATATGAATAGAATTTCCATGTTCAAATACAAACCTCATTAACTAACCCTTCCACCCATACTGGAAGTCCATCGTCTCTTAAGAACCAAACGGTGCAATCTGCCGTGGCTTCTTTGGGACATTCGTTACTTGACATTTCATCGCAAGATGGGGAAATTCCATTTCCATGAGCATTAACCACAAACTCCTCACTGAATAGGGTAAACCGACACTTTCTACATTTGTACACTGCATCACTAGCTTGGCACTCCATTAGCTATAAAAAGAATGGAATTAGATGTAGATTATGGCTTTAGATTTAGCCTCTAACCCTTAGTATGTGTCTGGATAGCCTATTTAGTTTGTAACACTCTTACAAATCTATTTATATATATTTTTTTTCTTCAGTGCATGCATACTACATGCAACTGCTTTTCAGAAAAAGCCTCAGTACCTACACTTATATTACAGATTATTAGACCTGGTAGTCTCCTGTCTATAACATAATGTAGGGCTTAAGTCTATAGTGGCCCTACTGAGATTAACTTAAACATTAATGCAAGACTGTTCCAACAACAGATAAGCTTTTTATATTCATTTTCTATTAAACTTTTGGCCAGCTGTTGCCATAAGGTTGGTACATGTGCCTTCTACGTGTCCAGCATATTT
>JAQIXP010001045.1:0-20464 GCA_034700285.1 Proteroiulus fuscus
AAGGCGAAAGGGGATCTTCAAACCTATGATTCCCCTTTTGCCTTTAAAATAGTATTAGTGATATAGGTAAGGCGAACTGGGAAAAGGCGAAACGGGCCGTAGCCCTACAGAATTCCCAAAGTCAATGCATTTTCTGTACTCGTGAACTAGGCCTATTCCTTTGGACGGATTGAGACGCGTTACAATGGTCTCAAGACTGACACGATCAATCGATATTAGCGCAAACGTACAAATGAAAAAAGAACAAAATGGCGTCAATCTGCATTGTATAAGCAAAAAAGCACACATCCAACAAGCACACGACCTTGGTACATCCCTATTAACAATTTTTATTTTTGATATTTCAATGGGCTCACAGCGAGAAGAGTGCTAACGCATATCTGACGCATTATTTAACGCAGCTTTTAATGGCGTCCGTGACATTGAAACGGGAGATAAATAACATCTCGGCCGAGTCGATTTTTCATTGGAAAAAAAAATTGCGTTTCTTGAACATTTTTAGCCAGAAAATCTGCTATTTCGGTTTTGTTGGGGAGGCGTGGGCGTGTTCCCTAATGCCAGAATAACCTAGTTTTAAGCCCTAGCTTGTTCATTTTCCAAATTACTCACAACGAAGTTTATCGATTTGCAGTGACGTCACCTTAGTAAGTACAGGCTTAAAACAAACACTTTCAGGGTCAGATCCTTTTTCGAAAGAGAAGAAAAAAATAGGACTAAAAAATACGAAACCTGCTAAATGGGATCGGGTATGATAACCTTTTTGTAGGCCTAATTCCCAAAATGTAATGCTCTTGAACCCGCCTGAGCCTCTGTACCTTCATGATCTTCTATGATCCTATCCCCAATTTGGGCCCGAGTCCAAAAGTTGTTTATCCTCAGTAACAGAAACTGGCCGAAACTACCGAAAATTGTGAAATGCTATTTATTCTAATGAGATCTTTTATGGATATTGATCGTAGGCTTAAAAATCTATCTTTTTTTTTTCAGCAGAAAAACTGTGTCAAGGTAGGAATTATTCCAAATTAAAAAAAACTTCCTTCAATTTTATTCAATTCCAAACGTCTTCCTCCCTCTGTGTCACCGCCTATCGTGCCTATTTCCCAAACCACATGATTTGATTTTCAATATATCAAGGACTTAAAGGGACAGTCCCACGTTGAGACAAATATTTTAAGATTCAATGAAGGGTAGTATTATTAATAATTGCGGTTCACCTATCCCATAATTCAGGAATCACGATGTTTCCAAAAAAAGAGGATAGGCGCCATTTTTATAATAAGTCCCCCACCCAGGCAGAATGGCGCTGCTTGCAAGAGAGGTTCAAGTTGGCTTTGCGCCTTTGGCCATCAGCCGAATTTACAGATTACCAACTAAAAGCTAGTAAACGCCAAAACGAAAATCCAAAAAAAAAAACATAAAAAAAATTGGCCCATTGCCAAGCACGAACGAATTTTCTTGTTGTTTTCTGGGAATTTGCTTCCGTCAATAGTTATCGATCCGTTTAGTGTTAATTGGTGCACGTATTAAAAATAAGATAACAGCCACTGCAAGCGCCACTACTAAAAAGGCGTCCATCATCCATGGATCGATCCCGGCTAGTTTATAAATAGCCAAAATTCCAAGCAGGCCTATTGTATACAAATAATGGATTTTTCCAAGTTTGTTTGGGATGATGGATGCCTCCCTCATTTAATTCAAATGTATTCTCTCTTATGCCAAGGTTACGTGCATTATTTTTACAGGCCTAAAAATATAAATTTTTATCCGAAACCTTTTTAACCATAGATTTCAATGAAAAACTAGGCCTAACTATCAAGTTTCTATTCAAATTACATAGGCAGTATGCTAACTGGCAACCTTCGTTACATGGCCGTCCCCGTTTTACGAGTATGGCTCATTGGCACATCTTTATTAATTGCAGTAATTAGTAATTTAGCACACAAAAACACCGCCATTACGTGTAATTCGGCGTTTCGACTAAAAATACGGTAACTCCAGTCAATCTTTGAAAATAGTAAAATGGTTTCCAGACTATTGGCTACACTGTGTTACAAAAATGCATTGAATTATATTGTGTCAAAAATAATATTTTGCATGTTAGCCCCATGTCATCCAAAAGTACCCCATTACCCCATGTTATCCAAAAGTACCCCATGGTATCCAAAAGTACCCCATGGTATCCAAAAGTACCCCATGTTATCCAAGAGTACCCCATGTTATCCAAGAGTACCCCATGTTATCCAAGAGTATCCCATGTTATCCAAGAGTATCCCATGTTATCCAAGAGTACCCCATGTTATCCAAAAGTACCCCATGTTATTTATAATGTATAATCTTTTGTTATCCAACCCAATAATACTCTTTCAAAATCACTCCCATAATGCCCCATTCGACAAAAAAATTTCTTTTGGCCAGTTTTGTAGGCCTATTCATCATAGATGGCTTCATACGTCTATGGCAAGATAACATGGGCCGCCATTTTAGTATGGTGTAAACTGTAGTTGAAATCTATTCAACACAGATGGCGCTTTATTTTTGAAAGGAGGAATATTACTTCATTCTACTTAAAAGCTCGTAATTTGCTTGAAAGATTGCTATGAGACCCCCAAGTTGTCTAAAAACCGATTAATTTCAACATATAAAAGACAAAATGGCGTCCATCTAACATTTCGGTCCCAAGCACTAGATGGGAATATCGATAACAGGGTCAATCATTTCGATTTAGGCTTAACTATTGAATGTTACTTTGGGATTCGATACGATAAATGTATCGATTCAAATTACCAAACGAACAACAAATTTTTTTTTAAAATCTGATTCAGGTTACAGGAGTGGGGGTGAGAATCTCAGTCCTTGACATGTAGCTAGGAAAATCCTATACTGGTTCAAACCGGCCATAATATAATTTCTCCGAAGAAGTGAATCAATTATTCTTAATTATTACACAATGAAGGAAATTATAGCAGCAGCGGCATAAATTGGAAAAGTCTGCATTTTGGGATTTCAGGAATACGCGAAGTTATGGAAGCCGGATCGATACTTTTGGCACTTGTAACTTAGCAACAAAATTAGGAATAGCGGGGGGGAGGGGATGGGGGGTGAGGGGAGAAAGAATACGTAGAAAAAAAGCGCCAATAGCTTATCAAGCTACAGACATTTACTTTAAAAAAAAACTTAAAAAAGTAACATAAAATGAGTTGGGATCAATTTTTCCGGAACTTCGGACGTCCCCTACCGCTATCGATACCCTTCCTACATCGATATTTTTGCTTTTTGTAAGGGGGATCCATATTAATAGCGTAGCCATTAATAGTGCAAAAATTTCGTACAAAAATGAGGTCAGGGACCTTCTCAATGGAAAACTCAGCTATGAAAACTGCATGGAAAAAGTGCACATAGGAATAATCTTAGTGCTTCCACCTAGTGGGCAGGCGGCGAAGCAGAAAAATAAAGACCTTGAATCCGAAACCCGTCAATATCAATCTTGTCCAAAACCAAATAAAAAAATAGAAAAACAAGAAAAAAGGCGTTTTGACGTCATTTCTTAGTAGAAAATATCCGTTTTGTGATAAAAATAAAACACTTCCTTGTTTATGGCAAAATGCATTATTATCAACTTACTTGGCCTACTTGTATCCAGGGGAGAAAATTGAACCAGAAACTATAAATATACAGACCAACGAAAAACGCCCTGCATATCGAAATTCATAAGGAAATCGCGAAAGTATCAAAAATGTTCAATTGATAGCAGTAAAAAAATGCATTGACTTAGTAAATTGAGAAACTAAACATTTCAAAAAAGTGACGTCATATGTTTACACTCTTTGATGTATTTCTTGTTGGTTTAAACTTGAAAATGTTTATGGATGAAATACATTACGAATGACCTTCCCCAATGACGAATTTGTTCGTGAGACACTAGCGCCGCCTGGTGGCCCGGGTTTAAAACTGGGGATGGGGATGACGTCAGAGGGATGTAAAATAAATGGCGCTTACCATCTCTGGACATTCCCACGGCGATGCATTTTTTTAGCCGGCAATACTGACATCGGTTCCGATTCACCCGCAAAATAGAACATTGTTGATTTTTTGTGCAAGGCCTGTATTGGATCTTCTGTTGAATACTTCTCCGAAAGAAACCCTGCAAAAATAAATAAATAAATAAATGTGAAATTTACCACACAAAATTCCACCATTTTTTTACTCTTTCAGAAATAGCACCTCAAAAATATAAAAAATTCCAGAAATCAAGCTTAGCTAGTAATAGCTAAGCTACATGTATCTTTGGGTAAAAAATTAGCCTTAATTGGTATACTTCCCGACAGCTTATCTAACCAGGAGCTCAACTGGCACTCGTAAAGCGTTTCCCCGCTCTTCTGCTCTTGCGTGGGGAAGCGCTTTGCATGTACCGGTTGAGCTCCTGGTTAGATAAGCTGTCGGGAATTATAGTAATATAGGCACTATGGTATACCCTGCTCGGCAAAAGAGTGATCTGGATTGAATTGTATTTAGACAACGCAAGGTGTAATGCCACACAATGCATTTTTGTCACATAAATTTTGGAAGTAACCAAAAAAAAATTTTTTAATTGCTACAAATAACGCTCAAATAAAAATTAATTATAATTATTTGAAATTGGGTTTATAAGTAGCGCCACCTATTGCCCTTCCCAGCATTTAGGTTATACAAAAATTAGGGTGTGGAAAGAAAATAATGGAAATTTTATAATGGAATAAGGCATAAAACACTTTTACCGCGAATAAGCAAGAAAATCAATGCAGCTACTATATTTTAAGTTCACGAAGTATAAAACGAGTGTGTGCTGCAGGAACGAGTACAAAACGAGAAAAAAAACAACATATCCAACGCGAGTTCATTCACCTCGTTCTAGAAAGTGAGGTCAGGCCGCCATTGAATGAAAACCGAACGCTAAGGGAACACTGACGGGGTCAAATGCCGTTATTTTTTATCAAACCCCCTCTGGCGGTACTGTTATCTAATGATAATACCGCTTTTGTTATGCTCTGCATTAATACCATATTTGATACGGCCATTTTTTTTAAATATAAAAAAACAGGCCACGAAATAGTTTTACGTTCTAGTTTTCAAGAGTTTAAAATTACTGTCAGTCACCACGCCACAGCATGCAGCGCCATTGATAAATTCGATTTTCTCCCCAATTCCCCTTCTACCCTAACAAGATGGCGGCCCAACAAAAAACTATTATCCTTCAAGAACAGCTGTTGTTACCAAATACTACACTTACGGTGCATGAATGATGACTAAATAAAAAACGTTACTCATAGTACAGGTGTTCAAATAATTGGTTAGGTTTTTTGCCCCCTCACCCGAGGTCAACTAGCACCGAATAGGTCAATGACCCTTAGCGTACACTACAACTAATGCTTGGTCAGCCATAACCCACATTCCATAGTAACCCAACAATGATCAGACCATTATATCACGTTAATCGTAAATTAGTGATTAATATTACTTGGGGGATAAAAGCCTCCTGATTTGCCTGACATGGTCGGCTTACTACGAATCAATAGTTATTGCTAATTAAGTCTTGGTCCACAATAGACCAAAAGACTACAGGTGGGTTCCCACTCACCTGGACTGAAAAGTCAAGGAATTTAGCAAAAACTAGTGGAAAGTCAGGGTACTTATTGGGTTGTCTAGACTTAATGGTACTTTCTTTGTATTCCTTTGCATCTGTTTTTGAATTTGGTCAGGGAAAGTCAGGGAAATCAATTGGTACAAATTAGTGGGAACCCTGGACATACTCTTCACTTAACAATGATCCGATTATCGCATCGAGCATTATTAGCACAACAATGCATGGTCATCAGTAACCCTCAACTCCTATAACTCAATTTATTCACACAATAACGCTTGGTTAGAGGACAATCAATTCATGAGTCATAGTAACCAACAACAATAAATGCCAGGTCATCAATAATCCTCAGCCTCTCATCAAGCATAACAATCTAGTTAAATGCTTGGTTAGAGAAGAGTATAATCAACTCATGACTCATGGTAACACAACTATGATCAGATCCCCGTGCAACAAACGCACCCAAAATGACAAATGAGTACCAGCAACAAAGATGGCGGCGCAGGTCGCGTGTGTGACGATAACAAGGAAACTCCAAAAACAGGTAAGAAAAGACAAAGTAAAAGCAGCAAAGGACGAGCGAGTTCATTGACCTCTCACCATATTTGGGGTTCTCCTTTTCATCCTCATGTCTCATATTCCAAGGTAAGTTCAGGGGGGAAAAGAACTCAAGAATCTCACACACTCCCTCTCGGTAACTTACGCTCAAAATGATGCAAGAAAAATATGGGGAGGAGAAAAAAAAATAAGAAAAACGGGACCTGGATTTGTGTAGCACCACAGAGACATACCACGAAAAAAAATTCCACAAAAAGAGGTTATTACGAGAGCAGCTGCGGTGCTATGGTATCACTTCCTGGTTATACGGCGTTACAGTTAGCTCTCCCGGTCACCCCCACCTCCCTCCCTCATCCTAAACTAGGTCTACAGGGAGGGTGACATAATGGCCAGGGACGCCATTTTGTTTTCTTTTTCAGTTTTGCATACATTTTTTTATAGTGGCTAGACAGTGTTAATACTGAGCAGGGTTAATACAGAACAAAACAAAAATGTCCCTAACGTAAATGCTTCGGCCCCTCGCTAGGGGGAGGCACCAAAACACTTAAGAATCCCAATAACAGTGTGAAATTTTGCCGGAAGATGGCGCGGTCTTTAATGAAACTAAATTCAAAAAGCGACAAATTCCCTAGAGCTCACCAAGTGGGGGAAAAAAACCCTGTTGGAAAACTCTCTCACCAGGTGCCAACACCTGCTATATACTCGATGACTATTAACAACTTGCATTTATTTTGCAGATTTAACATTACTGATTAATTATGACAAAATTGAATTAAATTTCTCTAACTTTCAGGGCTATTTTTGGTTTTCTTTCGACTATTCTTGACATTTCCTGATTTTAAAGGCTGAAATAGGCACTTAGCCCTGTTCAACGAAAGAGTGAACTGGAAAAATCTGAAGAAAAAAAGTTTAAGACTAATTACCTGAATGCCGATTGACTCCTTTCCAGTTTATCTTTTCATTGAGCAGGGTAGCATGCATGATATAATATACCCCAATTATTAATCCATTTCTCATTGCACCCCCACATAATTATGTTGTTTTAATCTGTGTTGAAAATCCCCCATTTTTAACACGCATTCCCAAATATTCTTGACAGTAAAGTCACGTTTCAAAAACCCAATTCTATAGATTATTATATAAAAAACTTTTTAAAAAAAAATTGGTAAATGGGGGCAAACGTGTGCTTACAATAAAAGCGAAAGGGGGGGTAAACAAAATAACCCGGACACCTCAAAAAAAAAGTTACTTCAAAATTCTCGACATATTTTCCCACATTTTCGTACAATGGTACGGAACACAGCAGGTGCTATTTCATTAGTGCTAATTAATGGGACAATTCAAATTTGCATTCCAGTTTCTGTCAAGAAAATCGTACAAAGGCCTATTATACCAGCCGTACAAAACAATGTCTTATGAAAAATTACTCCCCAAATTTCACAGAACTACTCAAAATTAAAGAGAAATACGGGAAATAAACATAATATAGCAATTTAAAAACAATTTAATTAACTGAATATCCACTGTAAGAATGCCATTCATTTTTTAAGTCTTAATTTACAAAATACCAGAACAGTCTGAAGTATGCTACTCAATGCATTTTTAATAATCGAAAATATACTTTTAGAAATAAGAAAACAATGTAATTAGATTTGGAATGTGTTCAACTAAAGGCTTCAATCCCTCACTAGGGGGAGGCACCTTAATGCGTCAGAATCCCAACAACAGTGTCAAATTTTGATGGAAGGTGGCGCGGTTTTTTTATTGAAATGACATTCTAAAAGAGACAAATTATTCCCTTTGACAGCCAGAGCTCACCAAGGGGCAAAAACGAACAAATACTGTGGGAAAAGTATCTCACCAGGTGCCAACACTTGCTATACTCTCGAAGCCATGTTTCTATGTGCAATAATGGGGCATGATTGTTAAACTTATTTTCTACCAGATGTCATTACAGTCTAATATGGTATGCTCCATTGACACCAAGCGTGCAGTTAATGGACTTGTGCAAATGGATCGTGTATTGCACTCGTTTCGTTACCATTATGATACCATATTAGATTGTTGCAAACCTGGTGTTGAAATTTGGAAAATCATGTTTCATCATACAGGAGTACCATGCCAATTAGTTCACACTTGTATTGAACACTAACAGTTACTTGTGACACTACACTAACATCAGGCATATAGCAATGTAACACAATATAGAAATAAAATATCTCCATCTATTCTTTTTACTAATTTTACTGACGATTTGCATATTTTTAAGTGTTATGATTTTATTTCTAAATTGATTGCTTTGTGTGTGTAGTAATTATTTTAGGACTTATGTAAGAGGCCTGTTGTGGCCCATTAAATTTTCCTTTTCATTTTTGAATGAATTCATGTTATTATTATTATTATTATTATTATAGGACACTGATTCTGCATTCGAAATGAATTTAGCTTTAGCTGCTCCTAAAAATTCCAACTATTTTCCCAGACCAAAAAGTAAAAATTTCCCTGACATTTTAAGTCATTTGATACATTACAACTAACTTTGAAAAATTATGCCAAAATTGTTAAATTTCCCTGACTTTCTTGGTATTTTCTGAAATTTCTCTGACTTTCCTTGTAAAAATGCCTTTTCCCTGACATTCCAAGTCAGTATGAACCCAATTAGTTGTTTAATTAAAACAACCATTCCTTGATATATGAGGCCACCATCAACAATCAATAGGACGCCCAGCTAAATATAAAACCTAACCAACAGAAGAACCCCCTAATAGTCGCTACCAACTAATAAAAAAAACTGACTCTCCCTGTGCATATCGACCGCGATAAAAGGAAAGTAGGGCAAGCGTCGTAGTCGCTAGACCCAGTGAGTGAGTGAAAGTGGAAAAAGGTAAACAACAAGCATTTGGTTAAAAGGGAGCTTTGGATGGAGGTCAGCGCTCGGTCGTTCAACCCGAATGGGTCAACGAACTGAACGCCGGATGACTTACTTTCGGTAGCGCCCCCTGGCGTGCTAGTAAGTCGACGTCACCTACTTTCCACGGCGCACCAATCACAGGCACCTGGCCCGCAACGCCCTCTGGCCCCATTTCCACAAATACACGCATTCAAAGAGGGGAAAAGCGTGGGCAGCCAATCACAGGGAAGTAAGCCAAGGTAATGGTAGCACCAGCGCCACCAGGGGGGATTCGAAGCCAGAAAGGGTCGTTGAACTCATGACATCCATTCACTTTCCCAATTAATTCTAACCTCTCTCTCAATGTAATATAATAACTAACACTATGGAAGCAAGATTAACTAATAATGGTGCTAATCAATTGTAACTAGTTTCATTTTTTTTTAATTTATTGGCCTCTTTTCGGAAGCCATTCATTTTCACCAAAACTAGCATAGGCCCATACAGCGATTCAGAAATTGCACACGATTTTAATAATCCCCAAATGGACCATTCTATTATTTTCTAATTTGGGTTCTTGCACTTCCAAGACTTTACTGAGAAATGAAACTAGGAAAATGTACTAAAATTGGGTCCCATCCTAATTCTTTTTTTTCTTTTAATTATATTTTAAAAATTGACCTATTTTTGGGAAACATTTTAGCCACTTTTTACGTAATACTTACTTACGGAATTGGCCTAGAAACTTTCTACTTTCTCTGCCTAAAGGATCAATTTGGATAAATTGGGGTCGTCCACATACTACATAATGTTAATATATAACTCATTATGTACCTGTTTTCGAGATCCATTAATGAATTGAAAAATCTCAATTTTGATTATCTAAATTTTTCGTTAAAAGTACTCAGGATATCCAAAATGCTACTGCTATTTATTACTGCTATGGCCATGCCATTTATTGCATACCATATGATCCAGACTACAATGGCCGCAAATTGTCCTTTTCTGTCAATTTATGGTGCATTATGGGCTTACTTTTAAATTGAAAAAAAAACAATAATAATTTTACGGGGGCGGGGTCAACAATTTAAAAATAATAGTCGTATTTTGGCGTTGTTACCTGGTCCCACTCTGTAGTGATCCACTTTTTTTGTTACACTTATGACCTATACCCATAAGTATAGGGCCCAGAAAAGCTCCGTAATTTCTGGGATCTCATTTGGTACTCTACCTATTCAGGTAGATCACGAGTGGGTAACCTATTTGGTTACCCGGCATCATTATCCAAAAAGCAAAAACAGCAGATGCCACAAGAAAAACGCTTCAGGTTCAGACCCTGTTACCAATTGGTAACAGAGTCGTATCGTACGCCTATTATAAATGAAAAGAGTCTAATTTAAACAAAATAGGCCTCGGATCAAAAGCGTCATAATCCCAGTATAGCAATGTGATCAATTAGGGACAAAATACATTTAACACTATCAAACCCCGGAAATACCAGATTTATGAACTCAATAGGAGACACACATACTAGGTATACGTACAAAAACTATATTAAATACAGACTAAATATACATCTATAAGAAGTGAGGCCTCGATTAAATAATAATTAGTATTAGAGAGAGAGAGAGTGGATTCAGTGCACGCCCTAAATAAGTGCAAACTACTACTAGTTTTGAGGTCATCCGTCGATAAATATCCGGTGAGCACTTCTATGATCGGAATCTCTCTCGCAATGGAAAAGGGGGATTCAATATTACATGCAAAAGAGCAGGTCGTTGAACTCATTTCACCCAGATACGAGAGAAAACAGTTCGAGTCCAACAAAAACAACACAAAAAAAGAGTAACCTAAAACGAGAGAGAGGACCGACACCAGCGCCACCAACGTTAACCCCACTTTCGCTCCACGCTGGCCCACAATCGAGTTTTTGGGAGCAAAGACCTTTGGTAACCTCAAAAACCGGGTGACGTCACCCTGCCACACTAATAACGGCGCAGTGGGGAGAAAGGGTCAGTGAAAAATAGGGACGAAAAACAGGATTTATAAACACCTTTACAGACATGACCATAAGATGGCGCTAGGGGGTCAAAACACTTTACTCCTGGAATTTATTTGGGGGTTTTCCAGAATTCAAGCAGGTTAAAACCGAAATGTTTAAGGGGAATAATCGTGACTATGTAAAAGAAAAAAAATTCCCAGCTTTTCAATGAGAAATCCAAAAATTTTTTTAGTGGAGGCTGAGTAATGAACAAAATTAGCTGTATCTAAATACATTTCTCAAACAACATTTTGTATTTTACAGAATTAAGTTTAAACTTTCTTGAATGTTCTATTTCGATCTTGCCTGTTTAATGGTAACTCTTAGATGGGCATATGTTATGTATGTTATTAGCATAGCCCAATAATGATGAGTTTACAGACTAAACTTAATAATGACGCTTCTATAGTTTTTTTTGTGTGTTAAAATTACTGTTTAACATCTAGCTAATTTGCCTATTATCCAAAAGAAGACAACATTCCCTTTTTAAAACTGGCGTTTTAAATGGGAAATTAATCTAACTTCTTTTAGGTAGAAGCTGACTAGACACACATTATGAGTAGGCCTATACCAATTTCGCCTTATGAGCAGCTTTCTGGTGTGTGTGCTATATTTTGATACACTTCGAGAGAAAAAACTAGTTTTCAAAATAAGCAATGTCTACATTTTTCGAATTGTACTCGTACCTGTCTCGTGATAACCCCTAATGAGCATACGCCACCCAGAAGACCAAAGATTACGAGTTTACCAATTTCACCTTATGGGAAATTTTCCAAAAAAAAAAAGTAAACGAAAATAAACTAGTAGAAAATGTTTACTGTAAACCAAATTGACCTTTTCTTCCTAAAAATACACAAAAGCAAGGCAATTTTCTTTAATTACAGGGGCTCCCTTTTGGTCATAATTTCCTCTACTTCTAAACGTCCGTTCTATTATATCCCCAGCACCCCCACGACCAGATTGCTACAATTTCTGTATTTTTTTTCTTTGTATGGGGGGGATATAGTTATTTACTGGTAGTTTTTTTATAATTAGACCAGCTGGCTTCTGGGGTCAAACTTTCAACATGGCCGTTTGGCAAGTAGGGTCGCCTTTGTTTATGCCAAGTTTGATTTAAATAATAGCAATTTCGGAGACAAAAAATGGTACCAAATAAACAGGATGGGTCACATATGTTACTCACTCCCTAGCATCCCACATTGCGACAACAACAGCCCTTCTTTCGTTTTGCACATGGCTCTAGAAATCAGCCTACTACTACTTTTGGCCAGACCAAATTATCTCCATATCCTGCTCCTTTCACTTGAATATGAATCATAATTTAGGTACATGACTCCGGATGACCCTTTTGACCGAAAAATTGAAAAAAAAAAAGCCCACACCAATTTTGCTTGTACCGGTATCAAAATGAAATCGGCTCTTGTTTCTCGTTTTGCTCCAATTTTAGTTCGGATTAATAATTTCAAAACAATATAGGTTATCAATTTGTCAATTTCAATTCCCCCGATACAAATGACAGCAACATTATTATTTGGAAAACTAAAAGTCCGACATTCCTGGTCAACGAACGGGATGTATGAGACAGATTTAGGCTGGGCTCAACTGTAACCCACTGAACAATAAATAGATAAATAATTATAATTTACATTTTGTATTTAAATTTCAAATTTCTTTTGAAATTGCAGATTCCAGTTGGCATTTAGTATAGTATTGAATAAGTTCAGAATTTCCCAATTTTCATATTGCGCATGACCAAAGGGTCAATTCAGGTCAAATTTTCGTCGAAATTATTTTAAAGGGAGACTCGGCTAAATTTGGAGCAGCCGAAATAAAATAAGAGAGCAAAATTTTCTGAAATTGCTGCGAATTCTTAATAAATATTTTGTGAGGAGAATGCACCACTAATTCTGTAGGTTCCAAACATTAATTGTTAGACAAATTTAGAAAATTTCAATGGCTTTAAGATAGATATCTTTAAGTGACAGACGACAAAGAATAAAATGGCGAGAAACAAAGAAATGGAAACAAGACCATGAAGAAAAAAAAGAGGGTAAAAAAAAAAGAAAGTAACAGCCGCCAAAAAGTCTCTAGACGGCGGCCATTTTTTCCTCCCTCCAAAAATAAAGACGAAAAAACTTGCAAAAGTTCATTAGCTTTCTTACCTTGCAACCTTCACACGAATGAACTCCATAATGAAAGCCACTGGCCTTATCCCCACACACCCGACACAGAACAGTTGTGCCATCAAATTCTGTAACATAAAAAAATAGTTAGCAAAATATAGAAGAAAGTATAAACTTGAACGAATTGATAAGTTCCTAGCAGTAAAGTAGGCTTAAAATTCTAACTAAAAAATCGAACGTTAGTACAATGCTGTCGGCATGAATTATTATGTATGCAGATTAAGGTGCAAATCGAAATATAGGCCTAGTTACAGTAATAGCTTTATGACCTACCGGTAATCTTGTAGGTTGAAATTAAAAACAAAGTTAATTTCCATTAGAATTAGATAATAATTTACACGAATTCAATATTTGTTTCTTCCGATGCTTTTGGAAAATCTAATAACACGAGTAGGTCTATTATGAAACTAATACATTTTGCTTATTTTTGTGGAAAACGTTTTCAAATTTATAGCATTGGGGTGAAAACCTTAAATGCCGCCATTTTTATTCAAGTTTAAAACAAGTCCGACGTCCCCTAGCGTCCAAACATGGGCTAGTCCAGTGAAGGTCAACGTCCTAAACGACACCGGACGACCTTACGGTACTTGCCAATGTAAACACCTAAATTTAGAAATGGTTCACCAGAGGTTTCGGGTTAGTCACCCAAAAGCTACTCCCGTTGCCACAGAATTTTAAGAAATTCTTGCACGTAGGAAAAAACACGTTGAAATAAGGGAAAACACAAAATGGTAATTCCAAAAGCTCCGACAGCACTGTTTACATGCAGGTCTGGGACCAAAACTGGGAAGCAAAATAAGCTAAATAAAAAACTTTCGACAAATAATAACCTAATGTCTTTTAACTGGCAGCACTGCTACATTTTTCTATCAGATATCAGGTCCGAAATCCAACATTTTTTTTTTTAAATCCAAAATTTAGCTTAATTATGCTTTTGAACCCATAAACTTAAAATAATTCAAGAATTTCTGAACCTCTAATCTGTTATCTGGCAGCACCATTACAGTGTGATGCTATCTTTGGTAATAGAAAAGCCAAATAACTGCAAAGCTATGAGTTCCAAAAGAAACTGTTCAAACAGTATCTCATTAGATTAATTCGATTTTAGGAATATAGAACGTTAGGCCTATAACGACTAATGCATTTTAAACTAAAATTAGCTTTCAGGAATGTGTCAATTCAGACTAGGCCTATTTAATCCACTAGTTTTACATTTATATTATTGTAGAACACATCTCACTGTCTCCCTTAAGCCACAATGACACAATATGCCAAAAAGAGAAATAAAAAAGCCAGACAAAAAAGCATTAGATTGTAAGCCTAATGTCCCTTCCAAAAATCGATAGGAACCCAGTCAATACCCTAGTCAGCAAATTCCTTTCACTAAAAAAAATGTATATGTAGAGTGTATATACCGGTGTATATAGCAATATGTAAATACAAAGATGAAATGTCACAAATATAAAATTCGTTATGTAAAAAAATATATTTTAGATATAAACAAACAAAGGAAAATAAAATTGATTTTCCAGTTTATAAATAGAAGAATTTGCATTAACGCGCACAAGAGGGCGCCCTCGTATTCGCTTAAGAATCCTCGTCTGGTCATTGACCTTGAAAGCGCTAACGAACTTTCCAATGGCGGCGGGAGTGGAGGGAGAACGTTGTTCTATACTTTCGTTTTACAGCTACCTTTTTCAAGCTCAATGGCCTCCCTTTCCCTAGTAGCGAAAATACAAATACCAAAATGCTTCAGTTTTTTTACACTTTTTCCCATCGCACTTTTTTTTCTCCCTCTCCAGACCCCATTTCCAGAACTAAAAGCTAACTTTTTTGTTGAACATACCAACAAAAATCATCCATACACATTTTACCAATAATTCGGAGGATTTCACATTATAGAAATTTTAAAAATATGCCGAAAAATAGGCTTGAGATATCTGGGCCTAATCCTATTTTCAATGGGAAAGATAGGCCTACACGCATATTACACTCAATGTAGAATATCAATAAGGACTACCATTAGTTTAATGCACTAGGTCTAGTCTTTATCTAAAAAATCTAATAAAACTTGCTACAGTAAACAAATCTTACAATACATTTTTAATATAAAAACATCTTCAATTTTGGCAGCCCATTCGTTACTTATGAAAAGAAATCAACATTAATCAGCATTAACATTTTGATCAAAAATTCGTCAGGAGAATGTACCGTTAATAGGCCTAGTCTTATAAAATACTAAACAGCCCTATTACCACTCAAGAATTTACTCAACTAGTATGATAATACAATACCATCGTCCAAAATCATATTGATCGGGGAGGGGGGTATGGACCCCCATAGGTCAACGCACTCATTGGGTCCCAACATGGCGAAATCTGCAGGGGAATAAGGACCCCCATACTCTAGAATTTAGTCAACTGGAATGATAAATCATCGTCCAAGATCATATAGATGGGGGAAGGGGGTAAGGACCCCCATACTCTAGAACTGGTATGATATATATCATCGTCCAAGATCATATTGATCTGGAAGAAAGGGGGGTATGGACCCCCCCATAGGTCAACGCACTCATTGGGTCCCAACATGGTAAAATCTGTGTGTGGGGGTTAAGGACCCCCACAACAGGTCAATGCACTCATTGGGTCCCAACATGGGGAAAACAGTTCTAAGAAAGCTTGAAACACTTATAAAATCCGATATTGTGTTGGGGATCTAATTGGGGGTAAGGACCCCCCTTCCCCGGTCAAAGGACTCATAAATGGGTCCAAAAAAGCTTCCAATCTCGCCGCATAATCCAAATTGAATCCGTAGCGCACAAACATATTCCGAACTCCTCGCAAACCATCAACAAAAACAACAACAAACAAAAATGAAAGATAGGTAGTAGCAGTAAATAAAAAAATTCACCTATTTTCAGCTCCGGGTCCTTTTTAGCCTGTTCGGAGCACGGCAAAGTATTTATCATTTGCAAATCCTTATCACTTAGAATCATTGTAAAGATTCACAGGGGGCAAATATCAACAAAATCCAAAACTCTTCAATCTTTAGTAAATCCAAAGGACACTGCGTTACCACAATCGTAGCGGTAACAACCAACGCGTTTAAATCCAACGTTCTTCATAGAAGTAGAGAAAATACCAAAAAAACAGTGAAAACACAAGACTTGAACTTGAAGTATAAAAACTCAGTAAAAAATCATGGAGGCAATAACCGCGCGTCACAACTCCACCATGGCAGAATACGAGTGAAAGCCAAAGCCTTGTCCTCGGTAGAAAGTAAGAACAAGAGAGGGAGGGGGAGGGGGGAACGCACCAAGCGCCACCTAGTAGTGGCGGCCGGAAACAACGGCAGGGGTTAAAAACAGAAGAATAAAAAAGATGGCGTCTTCCCAACAACAACCTCGTCTCACGACCGACTCACGAATGATAGCGAAAGTGGCGTTTATTTGAATATGAATGCACCTGCAAGCGGATAAACCTCGAACCTGTCGGTGGAGGGAAAACGAAAAAAAAAAAAAATGGGGGTTGGGGTTGGGGGAATAATCGCATTGGTACATGGGAGGTATTGGCAGCCAATGCCCCAACTCATCGGCCATTTTGAGAGGCGTGCCACGATTGGTTGCAGCGTTAGTAAGGCCTGTTCCCATTGGTTGACCTAGTAGAGCATAGTGTTGTACGAAGGGGGCATTGAACTGAACAGTGAAACCTGCCTTGACAAGGTGGACCAGCAGAAAATGTAAACGAACTTACCACACTTTTTCCACACATACAACAAACACTCACTGATGAAAACTATCTGCCATTCACCCCCGTAACAACTGGGTAAAAATACAACTTGGCCAAAAATAAAAGACGAATAGCAGACTGTGGGGAAGGAAAAAGTGACTCAGATTCACTTTAGAAGAAAAAAAGAGACACTTGTCCTGATTGTCAAAATCAGCGCTGCAGAATAGTACAAGGGCAAGGGAGATTTCAGACGCCGTTCACCCCATCATGTTATTTTGTGAGGAAGTTTCTGAGAACGTGAAAAGTTTCATAACGATCCTTGATAACGTTACCCAGTCTCATATTCATAAATCATAACCTTACCCAGTTTCGTAACAATCCTTCATAACGTTACCCAGAATCACAACGATCCTTCATAACGTTACCCAATTTGATAATGATCCTTCATAACCTTACCCAATTTTATAACAATCCTTCATAACGTTACCCAGTTTCATAACGATCCTTCCGAGTGCCAAAAATACATTTGATAACACTAATACCATTGAGTATTTTAAGTGGTTCAAATGGATTCATAATAGATATATTTCTTATATTAAAACAGAGGACATTACCAAAATATAGGAAACACCGGTGACGCCTAATGTGCATTTTCCGTGTACCAAAAATGCATTCGATAACATTAGTAACACATTTCAAACTCAAAGAGCATTTTTGGGGAATTTCCCCACCCACGCTCAGTGATAAAATTAATTCTCAAGAAAGAAAAACTTCGATAGTCATCAGTTTTAGGCCTATTTGATGGTCAGTTGGATGTCCAGTCACCGCGGTATTCCGCGTGGGCGTACCTAAACTGCGTCATCCCACGCTCAAAATGGCGTCTGTTTTCCTTGCTGGCCAAACACAAGAAATCGAACGCTGTGTACGAAAGGGTTAATGACCTCAAAACTTGCCTGCTTTTTCTTCAGCATAGAAAAAAGCACTTTCACTCCGTTCCAACTCTTGTTCCTATTATATTGTTTAGAATGTCCTCAAAAGTGAGAATTTAGGACGTTCATTGTCCCTGTTTTTCTAGAAGCTAAGGCCTTAATTGAAAGTTGTTTTGTTATTCCCTTTCTTATTTGGGCTATAATTAAAGGTCAATAAAATGGGGAATAGCAAACAAACATGCGAAAAATAGGGTTCTATTTCCAGCAGCTGATATTTCGTAATATAAACAATAGTCATTCGGGTGTTAGGCCTAACTTGTAAATAGTTAGGCTTATTATAGGGACGTGGCTAGCATTGGACAATACCGGAACTGCACAAGCCGTTTTCCGGGGTTATTAGAATCTATAGATGGGAAATGACATTTTCGAAAAATAAAAATACCCACGTTTTTCGCATAAAAAATAGTTCGAGTTTATATAGTTTTGGGGACAAAATAGCCCATAAAAATAGAGCAACCACATCAATAGATAAACTTCTAACCTAACCCCCTTTAAATATTATAATGGGTCAACGAACCGAACCATCGGTAGATATTATACGCAATATACACATGAGTAGAAACTGATCAAAATGAGAATGAACTGGAGAATTCAAATACACCAATCAGAAAGCAGAGCCTGATTTCGATTAGTTTCGGCAGCAACATGAAACCAAATTTACCTAACTACAGAATGGACTCTTCAGTTTACTCTTATGTTGAACATTGTTTTCTCCTCACAAAAATGCAATGGTCAAAAGTCTAGCCTACATTTAGTGTTTACCCGTCCAGTCCAATATGACGTAACACTGGAATACTATTAGCTCAAAATAGAACACTGTTTACCGACATTATTCTTATTAATAGTAAACATTCCGCACTCCGCCCAACATAATAACCAATAATAAGCTAGTATTAAGAGTGCCTAATAACGAGTTCAAAGACCCACATTTGGTCAAAAAACAACACGCATTCCAGTCTGGGACTGGTCAGAAGAGGTTCTACCAGAGCCCTTTCTTGACCATTCTATTTGAACAACTAGCAAGGGTCAGTATAACGGCGTTCCCAGAACAAAATCAAAACCAGACATTTGGCCTCAATAATACACAAAAGAACCATTGGTCAATTCAGCCTATGTCAAAACTGACCATGAATGGACCAGTGATGTCACAATGGAAAAAAGAGTGTCCATCTAGGAGTAAAATTCCATTAAATCCGGTACCAAATGTCACTGTTCCCGGACGCATTATTCAAAGGTCATGACTTTCCGGGGTCCTAAGTCAACTTTGCCCATAAGCAAGGACGACTTAACTGGGTCAAATAGGGCAGTTCATAAACAACTTCAACAAGTCAACCAGATTTATAGTTATACCCTGTACACACTACACTACGAATCTATAGATCCATAACAATCTAGAATCTAGATTAATAAATAATTTTCAGCTGCACACACTCACAATTTACTGATCTCGATTCATGCCTTGCACTCTGGGAAATTGCAGTGCATTATGGGCTGTTTTAAAAACTAAATTCCACGAAATGGCGCCCATTTCCAAGGATTTTTAGGGATTTACAACAATGTAACTTCGTAACACTGCCATTTTATAGTGATTTCTAGGGATTTTCAGCAAGGTAACCTGGTAACACTGCAATGACGTCATACTGAAATCTCGATTGGACTAGGAATCAAGTTTTGGGAACACGGTTCAATGAATCGAGATTAGGTAGCACATTAATAACACGAATCTTGATTAGTGGCTCTAGTGTGTACAGGGTATTAGGAAGAAATTCAATCTATCAAAATGCATTGGATACCATTAGCACTAATTTAATTGATCAATTTTTTTTACAAAATGTCTGGTATATCTTATACAAAATTATTGTACCTAAAAGGTTAAAGACCTATACGGCATCATTTCCATAGCCATAAAATAGCTTAGAATTCAATTGCAATATTGTGAAAAGAAATCAATAGATTCTTGGGTTGGCTTTTAGTGATTTGCTCTCTTCAAATGTTTGTATAGATTGTACCGGAGATTGCAGCTAAGGTGGGGCTGGGTCAACTTGGGGTCAGCTAGGGTGGGGTTTGGGCTCAGAAGTTTCCGTACTCTAGGGCCGTTGACACTGGGGCCAGGCCAATGTCCGGCAGCATCTCTTTTCAATGGAAACCGTTATGACGCGCCAGGTATGAGGGCAAATACCTCTAACTACTGTATAAGGTCCTGTTCTTATATCCACCAGAGGTCTCTCAAATATATTCCAGAATATTCCAGAATGGTCCAACTTGCTCCAGCCATGCTATCCAATGCATATTTTTGCCATATAAAGGGACAGCCCCAACTTACCTCAAGCATTTTTTGCAAGAAATTCAATAGTTATTAATTTTGAAACGTGCCAATGTTAACAAAAATCTCGATGGTTGATAGTAGCCATGTTGGGAGTCATTTTGTCAATCCCTCTAGTAATAAACTTGATGGTGT
>JAQIXP010001046.1:0-20464 GCA_034700285.1 Proteroiulus fuscus
ATATGGACTGACTTTCATATTATTATTTCTCGTTTTATTCTGCTATTTACATAAATGCAACAGCGCGATAGTGCAGCGTTTTACAGAGAGGAGAGCACACGCAAATCCCTGCATTTTCCAGCTCAAAGATTTCGCTGATAAGCTCCACTGACGCTTTCCCGCATCTAGCTTTTTACATAAATGTACCCTAAAGCCTTCAAAGCCAATCACAGCGCACAGGCGGCCATGTCGCAATCAAACAATTCCGCTGATCCACTGTCGTTAAATAGCTCCAGGTTATCTAGCTTGTAAAATGCATTATAAATGATTTTATTTATACTTGCAATAAATGTATTGTTTTATAACTGTTCCATTCGCCTGCTTTTTTGCTTTGGAACCAGTTGACCACGAGGCTTGCACGTGCATATCCAATAGCTACAAGCTAAATTTTGCACGTGCAAACCTCGTGCTCAACTGGCTTCAAAACGGAAAAAGCAGGCGAATGGCTCACAGCATGGCAGTTAATTCAAACTACATGCCTTGTACGTAGTATTTAGCATAAATGCTCACAGAAAACTCATGTCTTTTTCACATAAAATGCGTTAAACTACATACTGAATTTGAAGGTATAAGCCTTTCAACAAAAATATATGGTAAAAGAGCTGTAAACAAATCTAATTTCAAATCTACACATCACACAAACACAACGGACAAAATCGATGGCGGCGTCGTGCCTGCAAACAAGGACCCACCCACATTACGTTTAAGACCCATTTTTGCGTGAAAAAAAGCAGCAAAAGCAACCTAATACAATTTAAAGTAAGCTTGCGCAATTATTTTGCTATAAATATCTCTCGCATTAATAACTTAATCAAGCCTCTAGTTTATAATCTACAAAAGGTAAAAATATAGTGAAACAACAACTTACCAGAATTTCTTCACTATTAAAGATGGCAGCACATACCAGTACCGCACTAAATAGCCTACCGTGACGCGATTGTGCAAATATTTCAAGCCGCCCGATAGCTTAATACAGTAATTAAAAAAAGTAATATTGTTCAAAATTTTACAGACGATAATCTATTTTTTCTACGCATTTCTTTTAATACTTGATAATAAAATCCTCTTTGACAATATTATTTGCTACGTCACCACTAGAAAACGAGCAATGATGACGTCATAAGCAAAATTTAAAATGTCTATGAGAGGCCATGTTGCCTCATTAATCTACTTCAATTTTCTCCAAGGTTGCTAAACAAATTACAAATTATATAGTCACTAAATTAATGTTGAAAAAATTTCTTAAAAGAAAAGTGGACGTGTTTTTTTATTGGTTATTTATTTATTTTTTGTACTAGTGTTATTATAATTTTTATACTGCATTTTATGGTATTTTTAATTGTTTAATGCACCTTAGCTCTATATCTAACAGTATATTATTTTTATCCTGCATTTTTCTAGAGTATTTGATTTTTTTTAAACCATTAAAGTGGTTTAGGCAAATGACATCATAACCTTAAGTGCTCCATCTGCCCCAGAATGAGCCATTTCAAAAGCTTTTAAAACTTCTTCCAATTCAAAGCGATGTGTCATTAGAGGTTTAACGTTGATTTGCCCACACGCAACCATTTCAATGGCAGTTGGAAAGCTTTTATAATAGAAAACACAATTTAAATAATTTTAAAAAAAATTAATCAAAAGACAAATGTGGAATCTCATACCAATGGTCAAATCGAACACATCCAATGAAATCGATCTCTTTCAATACAATTTGTAATATGGGAATTTTAACCATAGGTGGGGGAAGACCGACAAGTTCCACAACTCCTCCTACCCGTGTTGCCTGAATATTAATAACAACAAATATTGTAGTTCTAATTCCTAAATATATGTTAAAATAATATATAATCACAAGTTCAAATACAAAAAGCAAATATATGTTATGTGTGATTGCCTGCTTTTAGGGTACAATAATTTTAGTAGTCAAATCCTAAAGCTATATACCTATTAAAAATATGCAGGCCATAAGATAGAAACTTGAACTCACCAAAATACCAGCTTGTGCAGCTGATTCTGTGCCACTGCAATCCATAGTGATATCGGGGTGTTCTCCCATGAGTACAATAACTTTGTTTGCCAAAATTTGGGGATCTTTTGTATCTACCAAAAGTGTTGTATCTGCTCCAAATTTTTTAGCAACTTGCAATCGGCTGGGTTTGATATCTGTTAAAAGTATTACAAATAGCCAGAATAAAAACAAATTGAAATTCTGCAGTTAATAGTTATAAAATGTAAGTTTATACCTGAAATGCATATTTTTGATGCTCCAGCAGCTTTTGATGCTAAAAGACATAAAAGTCCAATGGCCCCTAAAATCGAATTAAGATGAATTAAAATATATGAATTTGAATAACTATTCATTTAGTGAATTTCCAGTGAAAAAGTGCTGTAGGAATACTGCAATCTAGATTGCATGGTTTTCTGAAAACTGCAATTAAATTGCTTCTGAACTGTTGGAATCTCACAGTTTTATGAAGCACAACTGCAATTGCATTCCATAAAATAAGAAAAAAATCCCCCAAAAAATTATGAAATGCAGGCAGTTTAATTGCAGTGTTTCATAAAACTGCTAAAAGAATCTAACAATCCAGCTGAAGCTTTATTGCAGTTTTAATGTAGCCAAGATTTGCAATCTGGCGTGCAGTAATTTTTTCACTGGGTTACTTGCCTGCTCCACTGATAAATACTGTTTTCCCGACGCCGACCTTTGCCCTTTCGCATGCATGAATAGCACAAGCCAATGGCTCAATTAGAGCTCCTTCTTGAAGACTGACATTATCCGGAAGTCTTTATTTTCATAAAA
This sequence comes from Proteroiulus fuscus, assembly GCA_034700285.1. Classification (NCBI taxonomy): domain Eukaryota; kingdom Metazoa; phylum Arthropoda; class Diplopoda; order Julida; family Blaniulidae; genus Proteroiulus; species Proteroiulus fuscus. The sequence goes on from JAQIXP010001046.1 coordinate 2,843, forward strand.
AATTGTGGAAAAAAAATTGCCCGTTATTCACCAGTAAGTTTACATATTGGGGTAATTTAATGTCTAGACTTAGAAATAGGTCTACAAATAATGCATTAGTATTCAATAACTGGTCAAACCTTTCTGGCAACTCAGTTGGAAATTAAACATCTATACGCCATAATCTAAAATGTAAAGTTACTCACTTGTGGCATAAATTAGCTGGGTGAACAAGATATTTCCGGAAATGTCCTTGATTTGGTGGTGTCGATTGAACTTTAACTTCAGGACAAAGATTGAAGCGGCCAATTCTGCACGCCTTGCACTTGTAACAAACTAATGCTGGTTCAAGGCAAACCCTGTCTCCTGAAATATGGCGCATATAATATTGCAAATTAGCTATTACCTCCGTTTTCAACTTCTAGCTTATTATAAATGTTTAGATAAATATAAACCAGTTTTGAATTGCGTGACTTCCTTTCCAACTTTAACAATGGTGGCACCAGTTTCATGACCCATGATATGTGGTCCATTGACAACGGCATCACCGATCTCCATGGGCAATATAAGAATTAATCAAAATAAATGTTAATAAATAGGGTTGGATCACCTACATGTGTCCAAGCCCAGAATAATGTCAGTTACCTTAAGATTATGCCAGAAGTGAACATCAGTTCCACAAATTCCAACAGAGTGGATATCAATAAGCACATCTAAAATAACAAATAAAATAACATCAATATTGTGGAAGTTAAATATTAGCACAAAAAAAATTCAATTATGTTACCATTGGGTCCCGGTTCAGGAATTGGGTACTTCTCCTGAAATCAAATTTTATAATGATATGTATCAATAATATGCGAAATTCATCTGAAACTGAACATATTATACAAAATAGTATTCAAACCAATCGAAATTCCCTATTAGGATAGAATACGACAGTCAAATTATCCTTCATATTTGCAAAAATTAATTCAAACCAAGTACTTCAACTTCAGCTCACAATCATCAACTAAGTGCTAATCCATGGCTATTGATAGCTATTTTAATCCCAAATTTAGTATGATCACGTGATGTTTTCATTAATTTTCAATGCTAAATTTGAGGCACTTGTATCTAGTTTTAGAATTAAAAAATAATTTTTGAAGGTCAGAGTCAATCTTGTCCATTAGGCCCCCCCTACTTGCAACCAACCATCTTGAAGTGTTGAATTTCTGTGGAAATCTCCATTGCTTATATTAAATCAAGATTTCATTAGATCTTGAATTCTTGGATAATACAAATTGCAAAATAAAACTATCCCTGCCCCTCTTGTTTGAATTTTTTTTCTTTTCTTTATTCTTCATTATCCTTTACTAGTGCAGAATGCATTATGTGTAACTTCTATTGTTATTAATGTGTAATGGAATATTGCTATTTTCATCTCAACAATGTTATGAATTTAAAAATGCAAATTTGCACCATAATTTATTTAAATAAATACATTTTAATTATTATTCACTGTCATGTCAGCATGAAATAAACACTAAAACGGTGCACCTTTAAACGCCACCCTTCTGCCTGAATATTCTAATATTTGAATGCTCCCCTTATAGCATCTCAAACCATCAAATTCAATCTATTTAAAGAATTTACAAAAAGAGACAAATGCAGAAACTACATTTTTTTATTTCAATTCCTAATACAAACAAATACATAAGAAAACCATAATTCTAAAGGTGGTTATATGATTCTGTATTATTTATAAAATAAAATTAGGTGACAACTGCAGGATATCAATTTTTATTTCAATTTCTTAATACAAGTGTACAATACACATATAGCGCACTACGCACCTACTGATTCTCAAAAATGTTAATTAACTACTCTGCAGGTGCAATCATAACTTTAATGCAATTTTCTGCACCCGTATGTGCCGTTTCAAAGGCCTTTGCTGCCTCAGAGAGTTTAAAGCGATGAGTGATGAGTGGTTTCACATTAATTTTACCAGAAGACACAAGATCAATGGCAGTTGGAAAGCTAAAAACCACAAAAAAAGATGTATTTATTAAGCAAATATATTTTTATTAATGAAAGTAATAAACAATTAAGATATATTTACCAATGTACAAAACGAAGAGAAGAGCGAAGATCAAGTTCTTTTAAAACGATTGTTAAGATTGGAAGTGTAGCTGTTGGAGGAGGAAGTCCAACAATCTCCACAACACCTCCATAAGCGGTAGCCTAATAGCACAGCTCATAATGAAATTTTTCCCAAGGAATCTATACTAAAAATGCAAAGGTTCCCAAAAGCTCACCAAAATCCCTGTTTGGACGGCGCATTCGGTGCCGCTGCAATCCAGGGTTATATCTGGTGGCTCTCCTATCAATTTGATCACTTTGTCGGCTAAGACTTGGGGGTCCTTAGTATCGACCAAAAGCACTTGATCGGCACCTAGTTTTTTAGCCGATTCCAAGCGACTTGGTCTTACGTCTGTAAATTACCGGAATTCTCCATCAGTGTCAACTAATAGCCACAAATCATTCAAGAGATTTACTTACCAGCCATGCAAATAGTCGATGCACCAATAGCCTTTGCAACCAACATACAAAGAAGACCAATGGACCCTTAATTTAATAAGAAGAAATTACAGAGAATTATTGTAAGTCTGGAGCACAGTAATTGCAGAATTTTTTTCACTGGGTTACCTGAACCACAGATGAAGATTTTCTTTCCCATGGATACATCTGCCCTCTTACAAGCCCAAACGGCGCAAGCTAGTGGCTCGATTATTGCACCTTCTTGTAACGTAAGGTTATCTGGCAATCTAATTTGCGTTAGATTTATATAATTAGCGGAGGATAACGATGTAAATCTCCAACAGTAAAATAACCAGAAACTAACTTGAAGCACAGATCCGCCGGATGAACAAAGTATTTTCTCAAATGTCCGTGATCTGGAGGAATGGACTGACATTTGACAGTAAGGCAGTGGTTATAACGGCCACTTTTGCAGGGTTTGCAGACCCAGCAGGGAACAGCCGGTTCTAAGCAGACCCGATCCCCTTGAATTTTAAAAAGACGTACATTTAGACCAGGCATTTAAAATAGAAAGAGAATTGATATCAAAAAATGCAATCACCTGGTTTCACATTGGTCACATTTTTGCCAACTTTAACAATGGTTCCGCCGGATTCGTGACCAAGAATGTGGGGTTTATCCAACTTAATATCTTTAAATATGATAGTTTAGTCTAACTTTAACAATTTTTAAAAAATGTGTGAATATCGTTGTAAACCTGCCTCCAATATGGCCTTCGTGGTAGAAATGAATGTCAGTTCCACAAATTCCAACGGAATCAATGGCGATTAGAGCCTCTAAAATAGTTACAAAATGTCGAACATTTTAGGATTCATAATGCTTATAGTAACTCTGAACGCAGTATCCAACTCACCATCTGGGCCAGGCACCGGAGTCGGTTGATTTTCCTACAAAATAAATGTAAATGTTTTTTTTTTTCAATAAGATCTATATAATTTCTTTCTTCGCCTTAATTACATGTATTGTCTTTTTTTTTAAATTTCTCAAAACTGTCATTACCAAATGAAAATTTCTCTTGGAGTCAATGATTAATGTAGTGTTGTCCATTTTCTTCTATTTTGTTACTTTTCGCAAGCAAAAAAATACTACTTCGAACTACATATATCGATGGCCAACAGATGAGTGAATTATTCAGATACTGATTCAGTTTATCTGTCAAGTTTTGTGATCATGTGATTGCAAACTTGAATAGTACAATATCTAGCTATTCATAGGCTAAAGTGCAGATCATGGCTACAGCAAATGAATAAGCTCTGCAGAAAATTTCCACTTAAAACTGAAGTCAAGGATGCTAGCCTATTGAGGAAAAGAACTAAAATAAACAAGCAAGTCTGTCAGTAAAGTGACAAATCCTATAATTAATTACAAATCTGTTCTAGCCTAATACAGCTAAGTGCAAGGCCATTTAATGTGTGCAGTAAACAAAATGTAAATTATATAATTTCAATGAATGCTTCTTAGGTGTATGCCTCTTCACTTGACCATGTTTGGTATCATTTCATGAGTTTCTTTATTCGGAAGTTAAAAATTGGAACTTAATTAATGCATTAAAAAAATTTACTAGCAAAAAGTTAAAATAAATGACAGTAATCCAGTTTCAGCATGAGAAAGATGAAATATGAGCATAAACATAGAATATGAGTGAAAATTTAACTATTACAATATCATATCCTTTCCTGATTTAAACATGGAAAAGGTTCCCAAGTCACCAAAATTAACTTTCAAAAGATGCCAAATTATAAACATATTGGCCTATTGTGCTAATTTCTTGATTTAATTTAACCCATTTTCAAATTATTTTTTTTGTTATGGTTTATTGTAGCCAATCAAACAGTGCCATGAGATTACAAGTAATATTTGCATGGGTTCTACCTATTACTACTGGTCAAAGCTTATTGACCCTCGCGCCAAAATCAAAACCTTAGCAAAAAGTTATAACTGATGGAAGTGATGCATAAATTTACTATTCAATCTGGTCAATGGGATTTTGCCATTATATAGCAATCATATTTGATTTTTGATTAATGAATATAAAAGTGGACAGCTATTTACACAATATTTTCATTAGAAGATGATTTTACAGTTTAACTATATAAGCCTATATTTGCTGCATGACATGAAGTGGTTTAAATAAGTTATTTCCTGGCACTAATAATTAAAAATGATATTGTCAAGAAAGATGTTTATAATGACTTATTAATTAAGAGTTGTGTGCAAAAAAAGTAGAATTTTTAACAGGTTTATATAACGAGAACCAGAAGTGGGAATTGTCGAAGGTCATATTTCCTATCAAATTATCTGGGTGGTTTAACCTTGACAGATATAATTAGGACGACCCACTCCATGGCTAATTAATCTCAATTAAATATTTAAATTTTATATTATATTCCTCATTAAAAACTTGCATATTTATTCATGATCACAACTGATATTACTTATTAATATGCAAAATAACTTAAAACATGCATTTAGCACTAATAGCACAAAAATTCCTAAATTTGTGGAGCAACGACCTTTAATGTTAGAGGCTACAGCATCTGAAAAGTAATTTTCTAAAATGTAGGTCACCATGGGGCTGAAAGCAAGGGCATTTAAAGGTCGAGATCAACTTCAGTTTTATAATTTTGCAAGGGATTAAATCGCTCTTTTCAGCAAAGTTGATCATAACTTTCACATCACATACATGTAAGTACCATATTTTTTAATGAATTGTCTGTTGTCAACGTATACGAACGCATAATGTGCCAATAGTTGCACCAGGTCTATGTAGACTAGATTATTTTTGATAAAACAACATAATAACAACTCCATTTAAAAATTATGTTTTAATCCATGAATCTCTGGTACAGAATGGTAACCTTGGCAACTATATTCACTAAAAAATAACGTCTAAAAGTTGCACTTTGCATGCGTTATCAATGGGACCATCAAGAAAATAACGATCCCCTTCCCAATAATCAATATTTGTTAGTTGAGTATCCATTAAATTAATATTTGATGTAGTCCTATCAATATGTAAGGATTACCGAACGGCATTATGTTTTGGAAAAAAAATCAAAAAAATTAAAGTTATTTTTTTTAAAATTAATTAAGTTATTTTTTTTTAGAAATACAGCTTGTAAAATGGCAACTGACAATCTCTCTTTGGTACTTCATAAAATAGATGACATGCGCCTGGTAAAATTTATAAATTGTTTGTAGAACAATATCGGCCAGGAACATTAAATTATACCCATTTTTTTATTTACTTTTCAAGGAACAAAGGCCAATTCCAAAGCCAGGCAAAAATGGTACACATTTTTTTATAACCAAATTTATATTCGGAGGGCAATTTGAAATTCAATATTCTTGTTTGCTTTATTCGTTTTCAGAAGTGCTTATTAAAATGCATTCAGTAGGAATTTGTGGTTCTGATGTCCATTACTGGAAAGAGGTGCCTAATAAGCTTATTTTAGCATCAAATTATAGAACACTGACTACTGGTATAAAATTTTGATCAATATTGTGATTCTTTTCATTCTATTCTTCCAACTACAGGGGCGCATAAACAGGGTAATGCATTATTTGATTAAAAGAATACAAACAACATAGTACTGATAGTAAAATGTATTTGCTTCAAGAAATTCCCTTTTTAATTTTAGTTTATTGTAAACGAGCCAATGGTTCTTGGACATGAACCAAGTGGCACAATTGCAGAAGTTGGGGAAGGTGTTACTGACTTTAAAAAGGGTGCTGAATTACTTTCATAAGCATTATGTTAAATTAAGGCATTGAGGCAGCGTAACAATTATTTTCTGTAACTATTTTTCCAGGAGACAGAGTGGTCATTGAACCAGGGATCTCTTGCTTAGAATGCGAATTTTGCAAAAAGGGCACTTATAATCTGTGTCCCGATGTGAAATTTTGTGCCACTCCACCAGTGGATGGGACCCTTTGCAGATATTATGTGCATCATTCCAAGTTTTGTTTCAAGTAAATGACATTAAAAATGCAATTCAATTATTAAATTGGAGAATAGTAGGAGTTATCTTGAAAATATTTTTTTTTTTGAGAACTGGAAACTAAAATAAAACAAAACTCTTAATTCATTCAATTTTGTGCAGACTTCCAGACAATGTGAGTTTAGAAGAAGCTGCCTTAATCGAGCCACTGGCTGTAGCTGTCCATGCATGCCGAAGATCTAATGTTTCGATTGGGAAATCAGTTCTCATCAGTGGTTCAGGTAATTATAGAATTATAACAGCTATAACTGACGGCAAGACAGAACAAAAGTAATTCAGTCGAATTTGCTATCCTTAGGTCCCATTGGTCTCATGAACTTGCTCACTGCTAAAGCAATGGGAGCGAGTAAAGTCTGTGTTGTAGGTAAGTCATTACTTATCAGTGCACAATAAACTTTAAAACAATGTTCCCACTCAAACAAACCTTTCAAAAATTGAAAACTTCAGGTAAAATAATGCTGTTTTGCAGCAAAATTACTGACAGTAAAAATGTCATTACCAATATTCAATATGCTTTGGTGTAAACATTTTTAACTTTCATTTAGATGTTGTTCAGAAACGATTGGACTTTGCTAAGACATTAGGTGCCGATCATGTTGTTCGTTGCACCACAAAAGATACTGAGGCATTCGCTCAGCAAGTGATAGATGTAATGGGAGGTCCACCCGACATAACTCTTGAATGCAGCGGTGTCGAGCCGAGCATTCAATTAGGGTTGCTGGTAATTAAACAGCAAAATTTACCTTTAACCAAACTACAATTAAGTTGAAATTAAATTTCTGTTAATTAATTCCAGGCAACAAAATCAGGTGGCGTAATGACTTTGATAGGCGTGGGACCTAGGAATATCACACTTCCTCTGATGGAGGCTTCAACTCGTGAAGTGGACATCCGAGGAATTTTTAGATATGCTAACTGGCAAGTATAAGTAGGCCTAGCTACTGACTTAAAAGCAAATAAATTTATAATTTGATCTGATTTTACTATTTTTCAGTCACCCCACCGCTCTCGAGTTGATCGCTTCTGGAAAAGTGAATGTCAAACCATTGATCACTCACCACTTCACACTCGAAGAATCTATCAAGGCTTTTGAAGTTGCTCAAGCTGGAGAAGGAATTAAGGTCCTAATCAACTGTGAGACCAAGAAATAGATGACAAGATATTAACTTGCTTATTTTCTAGTGATATATATATTTCTGTACAAGTTCTTTAATAATGACCGATTAAAATTCAACATAAACACATTCCACATTCACTTTTGAATTTCTATCACTTGTTGACAATCTACAAATTCTTGAACTGATTTCATAGTGAAATCAAATACTTTCGAATTTTTTGGAAATTTTGTTAACTCTTATTAACTTGAAAGGTTTACATTAATTATTACCGGTATCTAGAAAGCAAATAATACAGCTTACATTTTGCATGGAATAATTTAGATCAAATACTGAAATAAACCTTCAAATTGCTTAGATTTTTCTGATTAATTCCTCATGCAACTAAGCAATGCTTTTCCCTGAGTTTTGTGCATTTTTCATTTTCCCTGAGGTTTTTAGGGTTTCTAGGGCATTGTAAACTGGGCATATAACACACTCCTGTTTTAAGAAAAATGAAAACCACAGAACTGTCCAAAAAAACAAACATCCAAATGCAAATTGAGTTACCAAAATTAAATTTTGATATTGGTTGTTTGTCCCAATGATTAAGGAACTTCACTTAAGCTGGGTCCACGCTATCTGACAAAACGTGTTAAATAGCAAAGGTACCGGTATACAACTTGTTACAAACAAAATATTATATATTACATTATGTTATTTAACATTTTCTTGGTATATCATCCTATATCATATCTATCATCATTGGTTATAAATAACCAAATTTGTAATATAACCCTGTTTTGCTATGTAGTGTTGATTCCATGCCCGTATATAAACCTTTGGCACTAATCTAAGACTATTCTATAATTAAATCAAAATATTCTAATGTATCTGAATAAGCTACAGACTTGGCTAAAATAGAAATGCTTTTTCTTTAAGGAATGTCCATTCCATAATGTAATGGACATTCCTTAAAGAAAAATTTCCATTCAATGTGTAAATGATGTCCCAATTAACTATGCATCAATGTATGAATAAGGTACAGTCTGGGCAAAGGTTACCAACAATTAATTGAAGGACGCATAGACGTCAAGAAATAAATCACTATGTAATATGAATTATCTTATAAATTAAAACAAAATTATTTGGTGATCATTTTAGCAGAGTTAAGAACACAAACTACACATAAGTGTAAGTATTTCTAAACTATTTGATTTTCTTTTACACAAGTTGAGCCATATTAAACACAAACAACTGCCACATGGTTTTATTGTAATTTTAATTTTTTTTTAGCATTGTGCTTTTGACATAATGGTGCTAGGATTTTGGATTAGGCCTATGTTAGAATGAATAGTATATGTTTAATAATAATTGATAACAATTACATTAGTATAAAAATTCTTCCTTTTTTACATAAAGACTTGTTTTAATTAACTGCATACATAAAATCGCAAAATGACATTCTTGGTATAATCTGAATTTAACTGAAAGTTTGCCAGAAGCAAAAAAAAATGAAATTATCCTCTTTCAAGAACTTCCCACTTTTATCCCCCCCTCGCCTGCCTATCTGGGTATATTTGTTTCCCCCCCCCCCCCCCCCTTTAGCATTCACCCTGCGCACGTCTATGATCACGCATGGTACATATGCCTAAATAGGACTACAATATATTACTGTTAAATTAATATGCAATTATTCTATTTCTCATAATAGAGATAAATATGGCAACTGATAATCTCTCCTTGGTACTACATAAAATTAATGACTTGCGTCTGGTAAATATAACTTTCTTGCAATAAATTGTCCTTTTTTTAGTATAATACTAATAACTATCAGAATACGATCCATGCTATAAATATATGGGAACATTTATAAATATGGGAACATTTCTTAATTTGCAGGAGCAAAGACCTATTCCAAAGCCTAGGAAGAATGGCACGTTTCACATTATCCTATTTAAAACAATCTCAAGAAGTCCTCGTACAATGACTATTTTGTTCTTATTACATTTACTTTTTTTTACTTTTACATTTACATACTACATTTTTAGAAGTGCTTATCAAAATGCATTCAGTAGGAATTTGTGGCTCTGATGTTCATTACTGGAAAAAGGTACTAAAGTATATACATAATTTAAAACCATTGCATCATAATTTACACAAAATTTTAACTAATAAGTCTCTTTTTCTCTTGAAAACAGGGAGGGATAGGCATGAAATCGGTAATAAATTCATTACTTGGGCCTAAAAAACTTTTATTTTTGGTAACTGACTCCCCAACTCTACTTTTATGTCCTGTCTCTTAAACTTCTTTTAAACACCTTGCAATAAATAAATGCGTTAAATTTATTTTATTACCGGCAGTTTTTAGTGCATTGATGAGGACAAACCAATGGCTAGCAAAATTCTAAACAATACAACGTTTATTCTCCAATTTCAACTCAAATAAATATTAATAACAGAAAGCATGTGGTACCAAATAGTTTAAATTATAATTTTCAAGAAGGAATTTTCATTTCAAATACAAATTTCAATGGGTAGAAAAGTAAGCTGCATTGCACCATTTTGGAATTGGATATTAAATACCATATATTATCTGCTAATGGCTTGGAACCATGGCTTTTACTACCATTTAACTCGGCCATGAAGATTTTATGAAATGTAAACACATCGTCCTTTTTATTTCTAGTTTATTCTAAAAAAACCAATGGTTCTAGGGCATGAACCAAGTGGCACAATAGCAGAGCTAGGGGAAGGGGTTACTGATTTCAACATAGGTATACTTTCTGGAGTTTCCTAGAGAATTAAACTCTAAGGCTAGAAATCCAGATATAAAAAAATAAGCATCACCATTTATAAATTAAATAATCATTTTTTTCCCAGGAGATCGAGTTGTAATTGAACCAGGTTTTTCTTGTTTACATTGTGACTACTGCAAGAAGGGTGCATACAATCTGTGTCCTGATATGACATTTTGCTCTAGTGCACCAGTTGATGGGACACTATGTAGATATTATGTACATCATTCAAAGTTTTGTTACTTGTAAGTAAGATCGGATTCAATTTTAGGTTTTTTCAAGCAATGGGGAAAAAAATATAATATAGTTCTCAAATGGGTGAATGGTATATAGAATATGTTCATCCCATCTATATATTTGGGGTTATAACCCTTATAAATAAGTCTATTAGGACAATAAACTATATTTAAATCTTACATGTAGGCCTACTATATTTTTCTTTTACAGACTTCCAGATAATGTAAGTTTAGAAGAAGCTGCTTTAATCGAGCCACTAGCAGTAGCTGTCCATGCATGCCGTAGATCAAATGTTTCAATTGGAAAATCTGTACTTGTAATTGGTTCAGGTTAAAAACATCCTAATTCACACTAAAATCTGCCATAAGAAGTATACATTAAATTATTTCCTATTTTAGGTCCAATTGGCCTCATGCACTTACTCACTGCTAAAGCTATGGGTGCAGCAAAAGTGTGCGTTTTAGGTAAGGTCAACAATCATCAAGCATAAGTACTAGATTTATCAGCTCATACCGGTATGCGACAAGTATTTACATATATATTGCACAATTTACGGTGCCACGTAGATATTGTTCAGAAGAGACTGGATTTTGCCACGGCAATGGGAGCAGACCATGTGGTCCTCTGTAGCTCAAAAGAGCCAGAAGCATTAGCTCAGCAAGTGATACATGTTATGGGAGAACCTCCTGATATAACTCTTGAATGCAGTGGAGCCGAGTCAAGCATTCAATTAGGGTTGCTGGTAATTAGCTATCTAGATCAAAATTATACTTTCACCTAACTGACGATTTATTACAAATCAAAAAAAATTTTGTTTCCAGGCAACAAAAACGGGTGGAGTGCTAATTCTGATAGGAGTAGGGAATAGGACTGCTACACTTCCAATTATGGAAGCAACAATTCGTGAAGTGGACATCAGAGGGAATTTCAGATATGTTAATTGGTAAATCTGGCCTATTAATTAATTTGTGCAATTACATGTAATTACGTTAGCTTTCAAGAAATAACGAAACAGTACATGTACCTGGTATACAGATAAGACAAAAATAAGTGTTATGACTATCTATTTCAGCCATCCCACTGCTCTCGAATTGATTTCGTCCGGAAAAGTCAATGTAAAACCACTGATCACCCACCGTTTCAAACTTGAAGACTCTTTGAAAGCTTTTGAAGTCGCTCATGCTGGAGAAGGAATTAAGGTGCTAATCAACTGTGAGGGCTAAAAATTTCGGGACTCTTGACTTTGAAATTTTGTCTTGGATTTATGTCGTAGACAGGTTTTCAACTTTAGAACTAAATCTAGTCTACATGTACTAACTAATATGACTGTTTATAATAAATGAATTTCAAATATTGTACCCTATACATTAGCATACGAGCGTACATTAGCCTATGAACTAAATTGTGGATTGGAAATAGCCCATCATGTAATACTAGCTGTTATTCTTAGGTCTTCTAGGGTCTAGAAAATTAAGACAATGTACATGGAGCTTATAAGTTATCAAAATGTGAATAATTATATATCGGGTTCTAGAAGACGAGTACTAGTTAATTATTACAGTTGCTAATGCATTATAGTCCAATAAATATAATTTGCAGTAAAATAACATAGAGGCCTATAGGCCTACATGAAATCCATGCCATAGGCCTTCGGGTAAAAGTTCAACGTGTACCCGGTATTGCACCTATCCTGCATTTCTAACCAAGGACCAAAGAATCCTCATTCAGGCTATGCCTCATTTAACCTTGGTTTTATTCAAGATTTTCATCATGTATAACCTAGGCCTACGTACGTCTATATCAATAGGATGTCCTATTGACATTCACAAATTACAAGGTTTAGCAAACATATTCCTAGGTCGATTAAATGTTATTAATTTAAATAATTTTCACATGCTTACCGTATATTCATGACTTAATTCCTCAGTAGAATCCTACTTCCAGAAAAAGAAATCCCTGAATAAAACATGTGAATTGAGAAATGATGACAGCGTCGTTCGTGCACGATCATACTTTCTTAATCCTTTGGTTACAACTTGCAAGTACCCGTGCTTACCGACGTGAAACAACTTCCTTGCTTGGGCACAGGGAATAAAGAAGGAACATGAGCCTTTGACCTTGTCATACCACATGCAGACATGACCACTGACCACGGTGTAGCCACTGACCATCATGCTTTTTTTAATAATGCCCTTGGCCATACCTGCTTTGAAGTACCAGTAACCAAGTAAAGAGGGCGCTTTTATCTATTATACCGGTACACCTGGTCCATTAGTGTGTGTGCATAGCTGATGCTAATTAGTTATCATAAAATAAAAATAATCATTATGTTATAATTATTGTTACTGCAAAAATAAATTTGCATTTATCCGTAATAACTAAATTTAACTTTCTTCATTTATGCAACTGCCGACAAATTCTGGCAACACCAATTTTCACCATATTTTTGCGACTATTAATTCACTTAATAAAAAACTCCAAGGTAATTAACATACCTTGGATTTTTTTATTGTTACATATTAATGAAAAAGATAAGACAAATTAAGTCGGGATTCGAACCACAATCCTCCAACTTATAACGACTAGATTGTACCCGTTTGCTATAACAAGGGGAACTCGATCTGCATTAGGGGCAATTAATTAAGCGCTCGATTTATTTTTTAAATTGTCAAGATATTTTTCTTGCAATTTGTTAGCAATTGAGTTTGCAGCCAAACCTGGGAATTGAGTCCTTGGAAGGTTTGTAGCCTCATGACATGTGTCCATTTATGTTTTTATTTGTAATTATAACTATAAAGCCAATAAATACAAATAAAAACTGGTCATTTAATTCAGTAAAAAGGTGTTGGGTGAGCTTGTTAAGCTTTTTAAATAAAAACTGGTTAGCCATTATTATATTATAACAAGTAAACATTTGATAACAAGTAAATTAACACTTAAAATGAACTGATACTTACATGAAGACATCATTTCAAGATATCTCCATTAAGCCACGATCGGAAAACCGGAAGTGTGTGTGGATAATGGGCTCCCCTCTTCTTCTGAAGAGTTCCATCAGGATTACGGTATGGATAGGTGGCCATAATAATAGGTAGTTGAAGCTTGAATGTTTTTTGGGCTCCTTTTGGTTCAATTATTATCTGAAAATAATTAAGCATAAGTGGAGATCCGATCAATGTAGAAATGCATGTACCTATGAGCAAACTTACAAAAACATCATAACTGATATTTATAATATGACATCCTCTGAGATTGGTTGGAGGCAGAGCTGGAATGGTTAAAATTTCATCGTGCCAATCATCATAATCACCGGAAGGTATTTTTCCTCTAACGATGGAGGCCAATTCTCGACTTTCGGAGTGGCCAATTTTATTTTTTGCAGTGAACTGAATAGTCTATAAAATCAATTAACATAAAAAGTAAATTTGATAAAAGAACATAGTATGAAAAATAAAAGCAAATACTTCATCCTTAAAAGCAAGGTTTGTGTTTTTTGCATAAGAAAAATGCTAAATATATCTCATACCTATAGCGATCCAATAGGTATAAGGATCCACACTTTTACCATTATTAATTAATTTATTTTTATCTTCTAGTATAACTTTTTTTTGCAATTTTTGAATGAGATTTTTTTTTTAAATTGTAAACAAACATTTAGCATCAAATAAAGAAAATTATGAGTATAAAATAGAATTCCATTCAGTAAATATCTATGCAAAATAGCATTTGCATAGCCAGTACCATATTAATTTCTTCTGTCAATTAGAAAAATATTAATTTTAAATGAGAAATTAGTACAGTATTAGAAATGTTAAGTTTTTTCTGAATATCGATAGCCTACACCGAGTCCTCAAAAAACCACCTATGAAAACAACATTCTTTGCCTAGCAACAAAAAGAAACATCTCTTCCCACATACAAATTTATTATCTGAACCTAAAAAATTTTAAATTATTCCTCCCTATTTCAACATTTAGATAAATTTTAAAGAATTGCCCATGCAAGGATAGAGAAGAACAACCTTCAACAGTGCCTAGGATTGCCTAACATCTAATCAAATCACTCCCACAAATATTCTGATTACACAAGAAGAAATATATACTGAAAACAATGGCTTACTTCAGTTAATGTAGCTTTGATTTGTTTAATAACAATTTTGCTGCGGTTGTGGATACTAGCATTTAAAATAATGTTTTCGCCAGGGACGTAGCCCCCTCGATCCAGTCGAACTCTACAGACCACAGGTCCTCCTGTTAGACATTTCATCCCCAGCCGGTGCTCCACTTCACCATGAAATGGATCCTATAAAATAAATTATTAAATTTCATTAATTTCATTTTTATTAAAAATAAGCCAAATTTCTTTGCATGATAATTTACCGCTAATTCAAGAGGCTCCAGATTTAAATCAATTGGATTCATGACAATGAAAACCTGTTGATTTTTATGCACTAATCCAGAGGGCTCCTTCACTGCTGCTTTGCAGAAATATTGCACCCAACAATTTTTCCCTAAAAACGTTGATGGCAAACCCAAAGGAAGGCCTAACTTGAAGGGAAATGAATGGATCCCAGGTGATAGAACGCATACTCTCTGATCTGTAAATAAATAAATAAATAAATATAGAATTTTATTTACTGTAAATTTCTGTTACTTTCTTGAGTAGGACCTACTGGACTACAAACCCTTAGGCTATTTATTGTGTTTCTTTGAGTGAATGCATGAGCAACACCTGATTTCATAAAAAAAAAATATTATAGGCCTATGTGTGCCAAGAATTAAAAATTAACAATTTTTGTAACAATTTTTAGATAAATTCGTTTAAAGTCTTGGGCAACGGGTGTGACAAAGTGATTATTAAAAAAGGCATCACAGCCCGAAAGGGATATCAGAAAGTGTTAGCAGCTAATAGTTATTTAGCATGTGAATGGTTTTATCCACAGAGGTGGTTTCCTAATGTGTTGTTAAACAAGAAAAAAATATATATAATAAGGCGTTGTCTAGGCTGAACCTATGCAAATTTTGGGTGGAGTGTCCAAAGGGTAGGTAAAGCGAATCCAAAAAAAAAAAAAAATACAAGTTTACCATGACCCAATTTTTTTTCTGTGGTTCAGAAAAAAATTAAAGATACGCAAACTCCTTCAATTTTTGTCAATACTTAAATACTAAGCAATCCTACTAAAATGCAATTAATCATACATGGTTGTTAACATAACCACAGTAAGCATTGCCCTCAATTTTTGTTTAATTCAGAA
Source organism: Proteroiulus fuscus (assembly GCA_034700285.1). Lineage (NCBI taxonomy): Eukaryota > Metazoa > Arthropoda > Diplopoda > Julida > Blaniulidae > Proteroiulus > Proteroiulus fuscus. The sequence goes on from JAQIXP010001046.1 coordinate 18,785, forward strand.
AAATATTAAAATACAAGAAAATTGCTTTAATTTTAAATATATAGTAGGCATAATTTTTTAAGTTAAAGAATTATTTGAGGTAGGGGTTACTGCACATCTATTTTTATTTTAATAAATACGTTAAAATTCTATTAAAATATGATGACCTAAAAGTTACGAAAATACGAAGCATTAAATTATGTAAACAGTTTTTCACCCCTAGCCAAGTATACATTATGTACAACTTAAGTTTTGAGTTAAAAACTGTACAATTTCTAAAAATAAAAGTTTTCTTACCTGGTTCACCTAATAATTTCATCCTAAAATCTATATAATTTTCCTTGTCACTAAATCTATTCCTGTTCCTGTCTGTGAATTTGACGACACCTTCTCCCATGACATGGAAGAAAACACCTGAATAAAAAAAAATCAATAAATATTTATAATAATTTTACACTAAGTCAGTAATTTGCATATTCAAAATCCGTGTCTGGTAAACAAAAATGAGGTAAATATTCTCAAGAATATGCTAATTTGACATGAAATGAGTACATTTCATGGTTATCTAGTCATCTATGCTCACCCAAAAAACTGTAAGGTCAATGGAAAGCAAATTTAATATTTTAGTGACACACATACTAATTGGGTACAGTGACTTTCTACAGGGTTCTTGAATTCATGAAAGAGCACATCTTCACGCCTCATTAAATGGACAATTCACTCATGACAGAAAGAACATACCAACCTACGAGTGTAAGATCGTATACAAAATCATTAAATCATAGAAACATGACACCATTTTTTGACCTAAATTATAAAGTTTATAAAAAAATTCTAAGTTGCTGCACAGTAGCTCTGGAGAATATAATATTTTTCATTATTTTTTAAAAATTAAATAACTTTTCTGTTTAATTCTATTGAGCAGGATCGTACTAAGGAATTGAGATTATCAACTAAAAATTTTATTTCCATAAAATAATCGATTTATAATCGATAATAATGGAATATTTTAATTCAAAATAAAAATTTAAAGATTCATAATATTGTAAAAATAAAATTATTGGGCATAACAATTAATTTATGACTTTCCATAAATCAAACATTTATTACATGTATTTGCCAAGTTATTTTTCTCAAAGTAAATTTTAAAATTCATTATGTACAATAGGCCCTATAATTTTATTAAAATAATTAGAAGTGGGTAATTTTTTTATAACAGATAACACTTTTCAAATAATATTTCCGATTTAATGAATAGCATTGCATTTGTTTTGAATCATCTAGGCCCGCGTTTCTCAACCAGGCCTGGGTGGCGCAGCACGGCTACAGGGGAGGCGCGGGGAAGCCCTCAACTTTCAAAAAAAAATAAATTTTTTTAAAAAATTATCCATACAAATGCTAGTTAATGAGGATACAGGGTGTCTGGCCGTCTGTAAACCCTGGAAATGTCAGAGAAATCAATAGTGTCTAGAAATGTCAGGGAAATTTAATCTGTGTCTGGAAAATCTAAATAAAATGGAAAATTAGGCACTATTAGTAATTTTGTAGCCCATTTTTGAGTATTTTTGGGCTAAAAAAATCGCCTGCGGCGCCATTTTCTGTCATTTTTTTTTTAGTGTAGGCCTAATGTACAAAGCCTTCAGATTTTTTCCTGCGGGCCATGAAAAGTATTTTTGGGTAAAAAAAATGGATTTGTGGGTG